>JARHVA010002951.1:0-40000 GCA_037957365.1 Torreya grandis
AGAATCAAGTTTAGTATTATAAAAACTAATTATGAGTCATTTTTAAAAGAAAGACAAACAATTTTTGAAGAGATATCACTAAATTTGGACTTCCTAAGCTTGGAGAAGATATTAATAATTTTATAATCCTAAAAAATACTAATAATGAGGCATAAAAGATTAAGTTAAATCATAAAAAGATAATTTTTGAGCATTTAGATTTTACATAGTAGGAATTAAGTTCTTGTATGATAGTTTGTGACTATATATAAGTCTATATTTGCATATTTTGTGAAGAATAAGGGATATTTTTATGGATAAAAAGTGTGTATTAGATGATATATATCCTTATTAAATTGTATTATATCTCATTCAAGGAAATAAAGTGAATGTAAGGTCAAATAGATATCTTCTCTACTACACAGACGCTGTTTTGTATTAAATCATGTTCTCAATCCTTTGTTTGTTGATGAAACTTGCATGCATGGTATAAAATTGTGTGTTTTAAAATTTGGATAGGGTAAGTAAGAGACATATATAATAGTTATTTTGAAGAAAATGGTCTTTATATGCCTTAAACTATCTTTAGTTAGCTCTCGGGTCTGAGAAACTATATTAAACCCTAGTTACAGGGTTTTCCTCACAAAAAAGATAATAACTCAAGTTTTAACCATTAAATTTTTTATAAATTATGTAGATAGATATGAAATATATTATATAAGGTTTTTTTAAACCTAGATAAATTTTACAACTACATTTATGATATACTGTGTGCACTCTAA
Source organism: Torreya grandis (assembly GCA_037957365.1). Lineage (NCBI taxonomy): Eukaryota > Viridiplantae > Streptophyta > Pinopsida > Cupressales > Taxaceae > Torreya > Torreya grandis. The sequence goes on from JARHVA010002951.1 coordinate 762, forward strand.
AAATTGTTTTCTATGTTTTCTCGGCAGTGCGAAGAGAAATTTGTCTAAAATCCTCAATTTTGGGTCAAATAAGTTTAATTAAATGTTGAATCACCTTTTTAATGTAAATTAATACCTAATATATATTTAATTTACATTTTTAAATTTAAATATTATGTTATGACCTATTTGAGTGCAATTAGGCCTAGTAGACCAAAAATAGAGTTTTAAGGTTTGGTGTATATTCCTTTGATTGAAATACCAAAACTTTATGTGAGAATTGAATCATCCATGAAATATACATTTGTTTTGAAAAAACTTAAAGTTCATGCCTCCCTATGGTGGGATGGTGTGAAAACATAAAGGAGAAGGAAAGGAGAGGGCAAAATAACTAGTTAGGACAGAATGGTGTCAATGTTGAAAAATAAGTTCATTCCTAAAGATTATAAAAATATTATTTTAAATTAATTGTATAATATTATATATAAATAAAAATTAGTGAAATATTACACTAATTAGTTTTACAAATTGACCATTAGAGTTAGGCATATTGAGGATGACATGGAGAAGGTTGCCAAGTATGTGAATGGTTTGAAGTTTGTTATTCAATATTAAATTGATTTTCTTGTTCCTAAGATAGTTGAGGAGGCTTATTAATATTCCTTAAAAATATAAGACAAGATAGTATGGATACATTCTCATCAAGCAAAAGGAAGAAGAATACCTACTAGAGGAAGCTGATAACATGAAAGCAGAAGACTATTCCAAATGCATGAGGAAGGTGAGAGAAACTCACCAAGGCAGGAGTCAAATACAAAAGATAATTATAAAGGTAAGAGGCCTTTTGATATAGGTATAAGTAGAAGTAGTGGTTTCAATGGTAGATTTTTTAAGTAAGGGAAATTTGGACATAAATTATATGAATGTCCAAATCATGAATCTACTAGTCATGGGAGTACTCATGTTAATCAAGGATATGATAAAGAGGATGATGTTACATCAAATATTTATGAGAATGTACCAAAAGAAGGGGAATCCTTGCTCACAAAAATAATTCTAATCAAACCAAACAAGGAGCATTCAAAACCTACTAAAATGAAAGCACTATTCAGGATAAATTACAAAGTCAAAGGTAAAATTTGTAAAGCTATCATTGATAGTGGTGGTACTAATAATCTTGTTTCTTTTGAGATGGTTGATAAACTAGGATTGAAGGAAATTTCACATCTTAATCCTTACAATGTCTCATGGTTTCAAAGATTCTATCACATTTTGGTCAAAGAATAATGTGAAGTGGAGTTTTAAGTAGGAAACTAAAAATATCAAGTGGTGTGTGATATAATGCCTACAGACATTTGCCATTTGATCCTAGTTAGACCATAGTAGTATAAAAATAAGGCCATGCATGATGGGGAAAAGAATACTAAAAGTTTTGAACAAAATGGGAAAAGACATACACTCTTACCATTGAAAGATGAGAATGTAGCTAATAAAGATAATTTCAAAGTGTTAATTAAAGGTTATAAGAAATTTTTGTAGTAGGATGAGAAGGAGGTAAGTGATGTACTATACAATCAAGCCAAGGTAATCATTTCCACATATGAAGAATTTGATTTTTTTCTAAAAACATATTTTTTGTCAAATGAATAGATGGATAAGCTATTTGATGGGTTGACTAATAGTTTGTATTCTATAAGAAACATGGAATACCCTGATGGATTCATTGAGAAGTTAATTTTATTGACACAAATTTACATGGAAGATAATAAATCAGACTCTCAGAAGAACAATAGTTACAAGAAAGAAATGAGGTTGTCTCAAAGGACAACATAGAAGATTTCAAAACTAATAATGATAAGGATATTTAGGCACAAAGAAATTGATGAAATAAAGTTATTTAATAAATAATTAATTAAGAATAGGAGTATATAAGCATTAGTTTGTGGAGCTAAAAGCTTCACAGGGATGCAAACATGGAGGTTGCTGAGTTGCAGAGCAACCGATGTCGGTCAGGCCAATTGACGTCGGTCATATCCACTGAGCAGAGCAACCGACATCAGTCAAGGTTCGACTGATATCAGTCATCTCCAAATAGATAGGGACCGACGTTCGTCACTTGTGCGGTTCCAGAACTGTTAGTTACATGAATAGTTAGTTTAATGAACTGGTTGTTTGCATGTAAAGACTAATTTTAGTCTTGGAGCTGCGTTTCTAATTATTGTAATTAGAAGTCTAATTATTATTTGTATGGGATCTATTTAAGAGACCCATGGGCTATATTGTAACTTGAGGGATCAAAGTAGGGATTCCCAAGGTGCTAGATAGAGAGAGCAAGGTTAGCTCCTCATAGTGCCTCAGTGCCAAGTGTGTATGATCAGGTAGATCTGCAAGAGTGCAAGATCTGGTAAAAGATCCATAGGGGTGCTGAAGGGGAGAATCATAAGGACTTGGTGAGGCAAGGACAAGGGTTCTTTTGGGTATGTAAGATCATGTTGATCTGTAGGTGTGCAAGATCAGGTAGAAGATCTACATGCGTAAGTAAGATCAGTTGATCTGCAGGTGTGTGTGTGTGTGCAAGGTCAAAAGAGATCTGTGGGATAGCAAGGTCAAAGGAGATCTGCAACACAACAAGGAGCAAGATCAGGGAGATCTACTTGGAGTACGTTTCAGGTTCATCAAAACCTGGTTCAGAGCAAGTTAGTGTTTGATTACAGGTCACTCTCAGGGGTTTCTGATTGAGTGGGAGTAAAGCAATGGTAGAAGAAAGTACACTAAGAATGGAGGAATTCAATGGCAAGAATGGTCAATTACGGTATTATATGTTCCTTGGATAAAGTAAAATCTTAGATTATAGATTATGTTGCCTCTTTCCATGCAGCCTGAAATAGAGTTATTTTCCATGTTAATGTCCTTGGAGACTTTGGAAAGATTTATTTATGGGTTGGTGAGCCTTATCAAATTGTTGGCAAAGGGGAAGTGCGACTGAAATTGCAGATGGCCAACACATGGGTGTTGAAGGAGGTCATGCAGGTCCCAGTCCTGAAGAGGAGGCTAATTTCTATAGGAAATTTGGGTGATGAGGGATGCACAGTAACTCTCACAGTGGAATCTTGGAAAGTTTCCAAGGGTGCACTTGAATTAGCATGTGGTAAGAAAGTAGGTACTCTTTATCTATCTACTTGTATTATTGATTCACCTTCTGTTGTAAAGATGTGGCTTTGTAGGCTTGGTCACATGAGTGAGAAGGGAATGGATGTTCTTAAGTCAAATGGTAAGAGTTCAGATTCGGAGAGCATAGACCAAAATTTCTGTGAGCAATGTGATGCTACAAGAAAGGATTGAGTTTATTGAAAGAAAAGGAAGTCTGATGTCTTTGACAAAGTTAAGAACTGGAAAGCCTTGGTGTTTATGGAAAAGATGATGGACAGAGATCAATCACAGAGGCTAAATAACTCTGAGCAAGGTAGTTCAGATAGGGTTATGATTTAAAGTAAGCTTGTAAGTAAAAAGTCATCACTCATAGGAAAACACAGTTACCGACATCGGTCAAAAGGAATCGACATCGAATAGGCAGGTACCGATGTCGGTCATGTGTAGACTAAAGAAGTCGATGGTGTCAGGCAGGTTGACACTAGCATCAGTCAAGGAACTAACATCGATAGTCAAGTGGACACCAATCTCAGTTAGGGAACCAGCATCAGCGATCAAGTGGAATTGACATCACTCAGGTGCAAACCAGGGTCGACCAGAGAATGGAATTTGGATAGACAACAAGCTGTCAAGGAGTCTCAAATGTGGAGGAATGAAAGGGTAAGTAAGCCTTAAATTCATTATTCACCTTCTTTATACTACTTGAACATGTTGCTCACTGATGGTCAAGAACCAGAAGTTTTAAAGAGGTAATGCAGGTAGAATCCAGGAAACAGTGGGAGCATGGCATGAATTCCTTAGGAAAGAACCAAATGGGAGATTTGGTAGAGTTGCCAGCCAGGAAGAAAGCACTAAAATATGAATGGATTCCTAGGTTAAAGAAAGGAGAGAATGGACACGTGAGACAAAAGGCCAGGTCATATGGTCTTGAGCAGGCTGTAGGATAGTGGTACAGGTTTGATGGGTGTATGACAAAGCATGGCTTTAGTCAATGTCAATGTAACCATTGTGTTTACTTTACCAGGTTGGATAATGATTGGAACATTATCCTATTACTGTATGTGGTGTATATGCTTGTTGTAGGGTCACACATGCAAGGAGTTGCTGAGCAAAAGGTAAAGTTAGTTCAGTGGTGTGCCATGAAGGATTTGGGAGCAGCAAAATTCTTTGGCATGAGTATTCTTAGAGATAGGGAAGATCACAGGTTGATGTTGTCTCAGGATGATTGTGTGAATAAGGTAGTGGTGAGGTTCAAGATGCAGGATGCAGAATCGGTTAACACACCTATGGATGGATAGTTCACAGAATAGGGTCCCCAATCACATGATGAGGTTGAGTACATGTGTACTAGACCTGATATTGCCTAAGAAGTGGGAGTTTTCAGCAAGTTTGTGGCCAATCTAGGAAAGAAGCACTGGAAAGTAGTTCAGTGGATTCTCAGGTATCTGAGAGGGACCAGAAGCAAGTATACATGCGATGCAGGGTCAGGGACTTCTCTACATGGGTATCTAGATTCGGATGTGGTAGGTTACTTGGATGACAGTAGTAGTACCACAGGATGTGTGGAGGTTGGTCTTCAAGATTGAACTTGAAGAGGGATACAAGCCAGGAAACAAATTAGATGATGTATAGGTATAGGTGCAGCTGTTTATCTCCAAGTGGGAGATTGTTAGGTTGTGGAGCTAAAAGCTTCATAGGGATGAAAACAAGGAGGTTGCTGAGTTGCAGAGCAACTGACATCAATCAGGCCAACCGACGTCGGTCATATCCAGTGAGCAGAGCAACTGACATCAGTTAGGGATTGGCTGACGTCGGTCATCTCTAGACAAATAGGGACCGACATCAGTCACCTGTGTGGTTCCAAAACTATCGGTTACACGAACAATTAGTTTAACGAACCAATTGTTTGCATGTAAGGACTAATTTTAGTCTTGGAGCTGCGTTTCTAATTATTGTAATATGAAGTCTAATTATTGTTTGTATGGGTTATATTTAAGAGACCCATGGGCTGTATTGTAACTTGAGGGATCAAAGTAGGGATTCCCAAGGTGCTAGATAGAGACAGCAAGGTTGGCTCCTCATAGTGCCTCAGTCCCAAGTGTGTATGATCAGGTAGATCTATGGGAGTGCAAGATCTAGTAGAAGATCCATAGGGGTACTAAAGGGGAGAATCATAAGGACTTGGTGAGGCAAGGACAAGGGTTCTTTCGGGTATGTAAGATCATGTTGATCTGTAGGTGTGCAAGATCAGGTAGAAGATCTACATGGGTAAGTAAGATCAGTTGATCTGCAGGTGTGTGTGTGTGTGCAAGGTTAAAGGAGATATTTGGGATAACAAGGTCAATTGAGATTTGAAACACAATAAGGAGCAAGATTAGGGAGATTTACTTGGAGTACGCTGCGTACTTGGTTGTACTGGCAGTATTGTTATTGACTAGTTGAGTGAACAATTCTGTGTTTGAGTTGTTTGTTGTGACTGTAATTGAGAGAGTGAACTCTTGAGGGAGAATATTTGTATGCCATAGAGGTGTGGGAAGCCTTAGAGGTGTGGGAAGAAGAGTGTGGCACTTCTTCATTGTATTTCCTTCTAGAAGAGTATTAATACAATTGTGTATTGTCTCTCATATTCTGTGTTGTTTCTAATTTCTAGTTACATTTTACTTCTGGTTAAATTCTGTGTTTAGTTGCTTATACAAGGTAATCAATTGTGCTCCTAGATCCTAGAAATAAGAAGAAACAATGGGATAAAAACTTCAAGTATAATTCAATGTTTTTAGGTGAAGAGAAGGGAGTTCATAGTCCAAAATAAGAAATCATTTTTCTTAACTTGTTTGTTTCTTGTGTAGGTTTGATGAATGAGAGTAAAAAATTGATAAATTTTTTAAAATTTAAGGTGAATAGACAAAAGACCACAAAAAAAATTAATATAGTACACCATAGTATCCTAGAGGGTCTCAATAAATGTAAAGGAAAAGCATTGAATGGAAAAAGAAAGAAAATCAAAGTCATCTACAGAGTTACATGAAGACTTCTTTTGTACCTTGGTGGATTGATGCAAGAGAATCACAAAAATATGTAAATATTTTCTATTTAATGGTATTAAATGTATTATAGGATCCATTTTGAACTTTTCAAGTCTATTTTAGGGTCTAATCAATGATAGTCAAGTGAATAAGAGTCTTTTGGAGGTTTCCCTCCAAAATGCTCAATTTGAATTTTCAAATGTAATTATAAGAACATATGATTAATTGTAATAGTTTTCAAGTAAATTATGAGTTTTAAGAGTTTATAATAGGTTATTTTATGTATATATAAGGTCCATATGTCTTTAAGAGTCGTATTTATAGTTTAGTATTCTAAAACTAATTATAAGTCATTTTCTAAAGAAAGGCAGTTTTTGAAGAGATCTCACTAAATTAGGAATTCATAAGCTTGTATAAGATATTATTAATTTTATAATATTAAAAATAAATAATAATTAGGCACATAATATCAATTTAAATCATAAAAAAACAAGTTTTAAGCATTTAGAGGTTACACAGTAGGAACTAGGTTTTTGTATGATAGTTTGTGACAGTATATAAGTCTGTAATTGAATAAAAAGTGTTTATTATATGATATATATCATTGTTAAATTTTTATTATAGAAAATTTAAGGAAGTAAAGTGAATTTAAGGTCAAACATACCTCTTTTCTGCTACACAGAACCTATTTTGTATAAAAACCATGTTCACAGTCCTCTCTTCGTCAATGAAAATTGTGCATAGTATCAAATTATGTGTTGTAAAAGTTTTAAATGGTATATAATAGAATTATATAAGAATTATTTTTAATAAATAGTATTTATATGCCATGAACTATCCTTAGTTATCTCTTGGGTTTGAGAAACTCTATTAAACCCTAGTTATAGGGTTTTCCTCACAAAAAGGCTAATAACTCAAGTTTTAACCATTAAAAATTCTAAAAACTTGGTATATAGTTATTAAATATAGTATATAAGGTGATTTATGTGGTTTTGAACCTAAAGAAATTATACAACGACATTTATAGTGCACTCCAAACCTTGTTTTCTTGTTTTCTTGGCAGTGAGAGGAGAAATTTGTCTAAAATCCTCAATTTTGGGTTAAATAAAATGAATTAAAGGTTTAATAAAAATTTTAATGTATATTAAAACCTTATATAGTATTAATTTTCATTTTTAAATTTATATATTGTGTTATGACCTATTTGAGGGAACTTAGGTCTAGTAGACCAAAAATAGAGTTATGAGGTTTGGTGTATATTCCTTTGAGTGAAAGACCAAAACCTTATCTAAGAGTTGAATCCTCGATGAAACACATAAATAAATATATATTAGGTTTTTATAATCCAAAATTTAATATTTATTGGGTTTTGACTTGCTAGAGCAACATTAGGGCTAATAGGCTTATGAGAGGTTATTGGTCAAACTATTTGGAACTAGAATTTCTTGAGTGTTTTAAGAGTTGAATAAAATATAAACCACCATGAGAAATAAATTTAAATTTTTATATATAATTTTTTATAATTATTTATTGTTTTGTTCCTTTTGAGGCATTTAGGCCTAATTGGGTTAAAGAGGATTTTTAGTCTTTTGAGACTAAATAGACAAAACCAATAGGTGAGTTAGTTTTGGATGTTATATATGATGTTGATTATGATCTTATAGAATATATATTCAAGTTTTATATCAGTAAGGGTACTTTAATAATTTTTTGAGTCTCTTTATTTGCTTTTAATCTTATTGTCTTGTCAAGGGTATAAGTTATGGATAGTCTAGGAAGGGCTATCACTGACAATGTAACGTCACCATGTAGGAGGAATGAATAATTAACCACTACTGAATCCACAAGATCAACATGTTTTCATTCACATTTTACTTAACATTTCTTGATATTTTAATGGAAACCTTGAAGGTGTTAATACATATGCTAATAACCTGAAATGGAAGACTAAACATTTATTAGTGTGTGGATGGAAGATATGAAGGTTTTCATTCACATACTAGTAAATGTTATTATCTTTATCTCAAAATTAAGATTTTTATTCACATACCAATAAATAATTTGTATTGTATCAACTAATAGTTAGTTCATCAAATTTTTGTTCTTCAACTAGCCCTTTATGCCCTAGAGGTTTTCACTCGCATAACAAAAAATGTTATTAATTTTTAATCAAACAAAATTGTTTTATGAATTCATGTTGTAGTGTTATTTATATTTGTGATACATTTGTATTTACATGCATTAAAGTGTCATGTTAATCATGTTCAATGTGCCATGTTAAAGTGTCACTCACTTTTAGTAAATGTGAGATGAATGGAGATGGAAACCAATGACATTTTATGCATCGTGCATTGTTTAATAGAGATTGTAGCTTTGACATGTTAGACAAATGAAACATTACCTACCTTGAAAAACTTGTAAATTAAATAGGTGATACTAAAATCATGTTACTATATTATTTATATCTGAAACACATTTATATCTCCCTACCTTAAAAATTTATATGATATAATGATTTCATAATTAAGGCCAACATTTTTTTCTCCCTCCTTCATCCAACCTAGTGGGCTTACATGAAAACAAAGACTTAAACCACTGGTATGTCATTTTTAGTCTTTTTATAGGTGTGACCTATATTTTGTAACCAAATTTCTAATTATTTTTGTAAATTTGACCAATAATAATATACAAACAAACTTTCTTTTTTCATTATCTTAAAAATTTGTGCATTGACGACCATTAATGAACTTGGATACTATCAAGGAAAAAATATCCAATAGGCATAATACTTCTAAAAAAATACTCCGTATTGATCATATTGAGTAATTTTAATAATGAAAAACCATGAATAAATAAGCCTTAGCTCATAATTGAAGTTGACATGCAAAATTTGAAACTCTAAAAATTAAAAAATATTGACCTACTATTTTTAGTAGTTGCTATTTTTAGTAAATTTTTATGCAAGTGCAAACAACTCCAAAAATATTCAAAAATATTGTAAAAAATAACTCACATCTAATTAAAAAAATTTACTATTTCTAAAAATAGAAAAATACTAAAATGCATTTTTAAATGCTTGGATGGTCACGTATGGCCTTCAAAAAATATCAAAAGTCTCCATAAATAAATAGGGTGGGTTATAGATACATATAAATGTTTAAAATGGTTGTTTTGGCATGAATGAGATCTCAAATGGAGTTATAGATAAAAATTTATGGATTCAGGAAGTTTGGACTCATTTTTCACATTAACCATTGTCTAGTTAATATAGGTCATTAAGATGCAATGAAGGTCCATGTTCTAAGATGCATGAATATATGAATAAAAATTCACTGACATGTGGATGGATGCATTGAATGTTCTCATTCACATACCAGTAAATGTTATTGTCTTTATATCAAAATTAATATTTTCATTCACAAACTAGTAAATGTAGAGTCAGATGTATCAAACCAAATCATTATCTAAATTAAGTTTGTTGTGTTATTCATTCAAATTTTAAACATAAACAATATTATTTTCCATAGTTCTTGTTCATATTTTTCCATTCGATTCTCAGTTACTTATATATTTTGTTGATTGTTTTAGTTTAGCATAAGGAATGCCAAGAAGATGATGCAGTTTTTTAGATGATGACAATGCACAATAATGAAGAATAGAGGAGTCAATTTTTTATACTGATTTTGATGAAGATATTAGCAAAGATCAACCCACTACAAACAAAAATAAAGGGAAGTGATTGTAGATAAACCCACTAGAAAGGAGGTAGAGAGTGAAGTTGTTCAAGACCAAACCCTTGTCAATGCCTACATAGAGAGTGTAAAATGATGATATGGAAATCTCAGTATGATATGTGGAAGAAAATTTTTACTCAAAAAAATTTCAACATTAAAGTGGGGTATGAAAGCAATCACTTTGTCCAATTGGCTTAAATAAAATTGCAAACATCAATACGAGGGGGCCTCCTACTATTTTATCAGATGCAAAAGAAGTTGAGAGCATGCAATGGTGAAATAAAATAAATAACATGGGTAATGGGTTAGACATCTTGAATTTGAAGGCACACATTTCCCAAATATGAAAAACCTAGCCCAACCCTTTCAATGATGGGGTCCCTTATAAGTCATGGTGGTTAGGCTTCAAAAATAGTAATATTTATTTTTCTATAAAAATAATAGAGGGATTGGACAAAGATAGGGTTTTGATGTTAAATCGATCCATGTTTATAGTTTTTAATGATAATTTGAGAAATGTATATGCTTAAAAGAATTATGGGCCAAAAAATAAATGGAATTATGATGAGACATGGGTGTAAGTTGGAAGTAACTATGGGATGCAATTCATTGCCAAAAAAGGGGAAAAAAGTGTGCCATAGATAATGTCAAAGAGTAGATAATGGATCATAATTTTATCATGTGTGAATGAAAATTTTCATAGTATCTCAGGGTTATACCTCTTTAAATAAAAATGGCAATTATAGAATTTCATTTTAGGCTAAGAACCAAGAGCATGTATGGTTATTGAAGCCCATGCATGGATGATAAAAAAATTATTTTTGAAATAGATACATCATTTATCCAAATCTTCCAAGAGGCGTTTCACCAAAAAATATACATATTCTCATAGTTTATGGGCACACTAACCATGTTTCACTATCAACAATTGAAGAGGCTAGAGATTTTAGGATTGTCACACTTACATTTCCCCACAAACTAGCCACAAACTATAGCCATTAAATGTAAGTTTATTTATTCCATTTAAGGCCTACTTTATGAGTGTGAGAATTTCATGGATTAATACACATCATGGTCTATATATCAAGATAAAATAATTGGCCACTTTAGACAACACAACATTGAATATGACATAAACTCCAAAAAATATAAAATCTAGATTTAGAAGGATAGGAATTTGGCCACTAAATCTTGAGGTATTATCCAATGGCTGACTCCAAGTACAACATTCCATGTTTAAGAGGATGAAGTTAGTGCTACTAAAAATATAATGTGGTTGGAAAGGCTAGATGATGAAAACATTTAATCTAATATGTAGAAGATAGATAAAATAAATCAAACAAATGTTGTTGAAGGTGAACAAATAACAAATGTAGAAGATGTTATTAAAAAAAACTCATGTTAATCATAGTCAAAGAGCACAAATAGTTGAAGATTCATTGAATGTCTCTTCTAATGAAATGGATGCAACATTCACTTCCACCCAAGATGATTTAAGTCTTCCAACCTAATTAAGTCCACTAGAATGGATGAATGAGGGAGTAATAAATATTAGCCTTAATTATGATTTAATGGAATCAGATGCGTCAATTTCATTATCACCATTTCCATACTCTATGCCACTTGAGATATTTCATTACTACATAATAGGTGGATAATTGGGTGTATAAAATGCAACAATTGATTTATATGTTGATGTGGAGATAGTAAAAAATGCATTCCAAGATCCAAATTATAGCTAACCATAAATGAATGAACCAAAAAAATCAATATCAACATTTATTAAATTTCTAATGGAGAGGGTTGGAAAGAAATTAGGAAACAACACACTCAGGTTGAGAAAATAATCTCGAATAATCACATCAGATAACTATAGAAAAATATTTATAAAACTTGAGTCCTGCAAGAATGAGATTGAAAAATTGAAAGCAAGGAAAAAAAATAAGGTGATGAGAGGAAATCACTTAGGTAGGAAGATAGGGAAATAAGGGAAAAACAAAAGATTCAAAATGAAATCAAAATTCAAAATAAGGAGTAGGATAAGTTACAATAAAGGTAGGAAAATAACAAAATAAAGAGCATGATAGAAGGATAGGGAATTCGATAAGGTCAAAAAATAATTGGAAAGGAAAAGATGTTTAAGTAGTGAATTCAAACCTATACTTGAACAACACCACATATTTAAAGACATGATAAACATTAAATCCTCAATTTATTTATTTGGGAGCCCTCCTCCTAATTCTATTAAAATGAAAGCAAATCCCACTAAGGAAATAACCCTTAAAGGATAACTACAAATCCAATTTCTATGAATACAGGTAATGAAGGACATATCTAAATTATTCCACCCTAGATGTTGTATGTTTTATTTTATCTTAAAGAAATCATTTGTTTTTTACATGTAATGATACAAGAAAAACTATATTATATAATTATTATGCTCCATTATAGGAATTTACACAACATCCAATGTAATGACATGTTTTAAGTTTGTTATCGAATGTAATGACTATATATTGCATTAAGTTTAATTATTAAATGTAATAAAATTTACTTGTTATCTACCATTCACCATGGAAATAGATTATAAACTTAATCAAAATTAAAAAATCTTCACATGAAAGTGAGTTCCCCATTGTTTTTCTCTGCTCTTTAATTCAAAATTTGTCATCCTTATCTACAAGAAACAAACATCAATAACATAGATAAACAATACAAACAATAAAAATTTGAGCATCAAAAAGTGTTTATTAAATTTATAAAAAAATGTAAGAGCATTAGAAACTTCAAAAATGCAAACTATGTTGAGAAATAAAATTTAATCAATGTAAGAACATTACAAAGTTCACAAACATATAGTGTTAAGAAACATAATGTGAAAAATGTAAAAGTAGTACAATCTTTGCAAACATAAAATTTGTCAAGAAACATAATGTTTGTAAAACTTTCACAAATTATATAACTTTGAGTAGCCTAAAAAACATTCACCCTTTATAAAAATTAAACTTCTATAAAAAAAAATGAGACTTGGATAAAGTAATTGGGAATAGAATAGAAAACATATGAAAAAAAATTATGAAAAAGAATATTTGTAATGTTTAAAATATGAATGAGTAACATAAACAAATGAATTCACCACATCATATCAACAACACATCAAAATAAATTCATAGAAGGATTTGGCTTGATATATCCGAATCAACATTTACTAGTATGTGAATAAAATCTTAATTTTGATACAAAGACAATAACATTTATTAGTATGTGAATGAAAAACTTCATAACTTCCATGCACATAATAATAAATAGGCTTTCATTGCATATTAATGACCCATAATAACTGGACATAAGTCCTCATTGCACAATTTTTAAAAATAGAAAATCAACATTTACTCTTATGTCTATGGAAACTTTAATTTTGATACAAATACAATAACAATTATTGGTATGTGAATGAAAACCTTCATTTTAATACAAATATAATAATATTTATTGTTATGTGAATGTAAACCTTTAGGTATTCCATCCACATAACAATAAATATCGAGTCTTCCATCCCATATTCAATAATTTTTCCATCCAAATGAACATTTCTATGTGGGAATGTTTAGTGGGTGCTTACATATTTCATGAAAAGTTAGACACAGGGAAATAGAAATATGTATCTAATATAAATAACATAACAACGTGAATAAAAAACATATCAACATTGTGTATGGCAAAGAAAATTTGTAATGTTTAAAATGTGAATGAATAACACAACATTACTTCATAGCAACATATCAATAACACATAAACATGAATTAAAAAAAAATATTTGGTTTGATACGTCTAAAAATTTTAATGATATGTGAATGATAATCTTGATTTTGATACAAAAATAATAAAATTTTATATGTGAATGAAAACCTTTTAGGCTTCCATCCACATAACAATAAATATTTAATAGCATATGTTAATTTTGTAGGCTGGTTAAGGCAAGTAATGTTTCAACCCTCTAACATGTCAAAGCTACAATATATATTAAACAATGCATTATACATAAAAGACATTGGGTTCCATCATCGTTCATCTCTCATTTACTGTGAGTGTGTGTGTTTTAACAATTTTCAGAATATTGGTGTATTATTCCTAATTTAGTTAAAGGGTATGAGTGGTAAAACTAGTAAATAATATGCAATAAATAAGCTACTAATTTGTGAAATTTATTTATAATTAGATCTTTTCTAAAAATAGTAATAAGAGGGAGAAAATAAGACTTAGCTTAAATTGTGCTAATCTGACTGAGACAAGATCTGATATTCATTGTGCAAGCTTGGGGTACTGTCATAAACATGATTTTGGCTTTCATTTTATGAATATATAGAGCACTAAAAGTGGATAGGAGTGGCACTGATGTTGTAGTCCTTGTTCAACACTATTGTCTTGAAGATCTGAGCTTTCTAGGTTTTATTCAAAAGGTCCATGTGATATTGTCTCTGAATTTACGAAGCCTTGCTATCAGTAATGATCCTTGTAGAGCTGATTTTCTTAGTTTTTATGCCTTCAATGTACTTGAATAAAACTTTAGAAAATAGGGGAAAAGGGGTTAGTGTGTGTAACATGTATTTAATGTGCTTCACACCCCATGTGTGAGCACACTACCTACATACCAATACTCTCAAGAGGGATCAAGCCATATGTAGTTCTCCATTTGAAAGTGCTTGGTGTAATTTTGATATAAGGATGTAAGGAATGCTAGACTAGATGTTCTTGAGGATGGATAGGGACTAATGTAAACATTTATATGTGCTTATGACTATACTATATGGTTGTATGCAGAGAATAAGGAAGATTTCCTGAGTGGTTTCACTTGTATTCTTGCTTGATAATATTTTCCAAACCCTTCCAAATGATCATTGAATGGGATTTTATAGGGATCTATTGGTCATGGATTGAATTTTCTTGCATTAGGATGATAAGGAGAAGGATGAGGAATCAGAAGAAATTAACTGTTGGGGCTAGAAATGAGCTTGGATAACAGTGCCAAAAGTGGATAGGAGTGGCATTGGTATTATTTTCCTAGCACGGTGCTATTATCTTGGGTAGATGGGACCTGGGGGGATGGATTGGTCATGAAAAGAGGGTCCTGACTTAGCTAAGATCAGGTTCAAAAGGCTACAAATGATAGGGAATCAATGAAAACAAGGCTATGAGGGTCATTAGAGTAAGAAAGAGGGACCTATGAGTTGGGTGTCATTAGCCATGCTCAAGTTATCAATTTTTGCATTTTATATGTCTATATTTGCCCCCCCCCCCTTATTCTAGTGAAGCAACAAAGTAAGATACTAGGATAAAGAAAAAATGGAAAGAATACCTAAAATTAATTATAAGGGTGAAGCTCATGAAGCTATGTGATGTTAGGTGTGCATAAAAAGAGCAAAGTATGAAGTGTAAATATGCAAGTGAAAACAAAGAGTAGATCAATTCTTACTAGATATGTTATAACTAAAATAAGAACATACAAAGCTGGGTAAGAGAGAGAGAGGAAGAGAAAGGAACAAATACACCTCACTGAGTATGGAAACCAATATAAAACCTGTTGTGCTATTGAGTAATGTTGGATGTTTGTTAAACCAAGAGTAATATAACAAACAAAGCTGAGTGCTCAATTCCTTAAAATGACTCAAGAATGTAAAGGTTATCCCTTTAGATCCATCATCACCCACTAAGTGAATCTAGGTGGTCATATGTGTGCTGATCGATGTTTGGACTGTGTATTCAATCCATCTAAATAAGTGGCTCAAGAATGTAAAGGCTAGCTAGTCCTTTGGCTCCATTGTTTCCCCATGATATGAAGTTGTAAACTGATACCAGTATAAAATTTGTGTCATATGAGATGGCTTTTGAAGCCCCTAAATGTACTATTATTTGATAATGTTGGCATGGATAACCAAATATGTTGAAAACTATGCCACTCTTGGCCACTCCAAAAGATGGATATTAGGCTTATATGAAAGCCACTCTGAAACTGAGAATCTAGCTTATGTGGAAGCCACTCGAGAACTCAAGAACTTGGAAGTTAGGATTATATGAAATCTAAAACAAAATGATGCCAAACACTTATAAATGGAGTAAGGCATGGAACTGTTGAGAATGCTTGGATAATGATGAACTTAGAAAGAAAAAAAAACAAATGTGTTGTGAACATTGTCCCAATCACTGGTGTCTAAAACATGGATTTTGATTTGGAAGTTTTACTAACTACCCTATGTGAAACTAGAAGTGAGAGCCATCATGATATGCATGATTTCCACTATATCTATATTCTTTGACAAAACTATACTAAAATAAGTAATTCTAGTCTAAACTATAGATGACAAAACTATACTAAACTTACCTTTCTGTCTTTTCTAAAAAATTTGGTTTTTCTATTGGTTAGACAGGAGTGATATAAATGGATAGTAGTGCCACCAACACTATAGTCCAGTCTTGATGTTGTTGTCTTGGGCCAAATTTGATGACTATTCTAAATTCTTGACTATCTACCTAGTCTATTTTTATTGGTTTGATGTTTGGTTGTTGTTCTAAATGTTCTAAAACTATATTTTTTGGTCGATAGGAGCTCGGATATCTATGACAAAAACCCTATTTGTTTCCTCTTCTACTAAGGGTAGGAATGGAGACCTTGCAATGACTTTCCTTAGAAGAAAGAGCCCTGAAAGTTTGTTATGCTATAAAATATATGATATAGTAATGATAATTGAAAAGATATCTCAAGATATAACATGGTTTGTATTGAGAGATTTTTAGATCAACAAGGGTATGCCTAGATAGATATAAGAATATAAAAGCATGTGCAATGTACTAAACTAGAAATGAAAGTGTTAGTTGTTAATTGTTAGTTTTCATGGAGGGATGGAGCATGATGTTCATCATGGCATCTAAGAAGTAAGATAATGCATGATTTGGATCATGCCATTGCAAACAATTGAAAGAAATTAAGAAACAAGCACATGAGAAAAGAAGCAAGAAGTGTACAAGAGTGGCCAAGGGACCAAGCAAAGAAGTGACATGGGCACATGTCACTAAAATTGGAAAGCAAGGATACAAGGCATGTTAAAATGCCACATACACATACAGTTAAAACAAGCAAGTTGGTGTGAAAGCCATAATCACATAGAAGAACACAGGCAAGGAACATCAACAAATGTCCAAAGGCACATACATGAATAAAAACAAAGGATATTAGCAAATGTCCTAAGGCATATACTAGAAATAAGTAGGAATTGGGAATGCAATCACATCAACATATGGTAAAAAAGAATATAAATCATGTGAAAATTAGAAAATACAAGCATATCTAACTAATCAAATCAAGAGTATGAAAGTATGCAAGACATGTTATTACAAGACTAGGTATATGCAAAGAAATACACAAGTGCTAAATATTAGTGAGTGTCAATAGAGTAATATGTGTAAAATAGTAAATAATGTACAACAACATGATAACTAGAGTGTGTGGTGTAGAAATAACATAACCTAGAGGGTGTAGTCATGTAGAAGATTCCCCTAGGGGGAAGATATATCAATGTACATCTTACATACAGGAGTAGGATGCCCCCTCAATGGGTAGAGTGAAGTAATCAAGGGTCTAGAAGTCACTAAACACACTCAAATAAGATCAAAAGAAGCATGGTAATGTATATAAACTGATAAATAATAGTATATAACAACAAATGTAAGTCTAGTATAGGATTAGAAATGTAAATCATAGAAGATGCATACAATCAAGATGTTTTTGTGTTTGTGACATATTTGAATGTTTTTGGATTTTGAAAATTTGTATTTTTTTTGGTATTTTTGAAATTTTTAACTATGTACACTCAAGCATAAGAAGACTATGTATAAGTAGGCTAAGAAAAGGTGACACTAACTTATGAGTCTCATGGGAGACTCCCTATCATGGTGTCCTATGTCAAGGAGAGGAATCGTGCATGATCGTGACGTATGATGGAAATGTTGAGACTGTGGCTCTAAAAGCTATATATGTTGTAAATGATCTAAAATATCTAAAGTAAAAATTAATTGTGGGTTCCCCATGTAACTTTGAGAAGTTGATGCAATTGTAGGGCTCTCAGGGACCCATCTAGTAGTAGGAGAAGCTCTTTGAACATGTGTTCTACATGTAGATGCATGAGATCTCAATGAGACTACCTTGTGTGTGAATATTATAGCTAGAAGTTATCTAGAATCCTAAAGATATGGAGGTGTATGAACCCTCTTTACTGGCGATGGATGCCTCAACTATGTCTGAATCTATACTAGAGGAATAACCAGAACTGGTGGAGAAACTATAACTAGTGGCAAATCTAAAAATGGTCACTATGGAATAGTGGATGGATCTGAAGTGGGGAGTGGTAACTCATATGGAACTCCACCAATTTTAATAACTTGATTAGCATGAATGAATTTCATGCATCTATGGACTATAAAAGGTACTTCATGGAGTTTTTGACTCTATGGTCAACCAAGTAACATATCAAAAACTCCTATACTGAGAATAATAGTGAATGGTGTGGCCACATGTGTTGGACCAAATTGTAGAGGAAGTACAATCTCACCCAATGAACTCTATACGTGCCCACTAAATCTATTGATAACTATGTACATCGAGGTAATATCCTACTTTGAATATCCCAAATGCTACAGTAATGTCATAGTGTACATGTTTACACTAGATCCATTATCAATAAGAACACTATAAATAGGATGATTATGAATGTAAGTTCTGATAAAGAGTGCATGATAATCTGAATCATCCTCGATGATCTCCTTCTCTAATAAGGAGATGGAAGGTCTAGCTAGAACTCTAGAATTGTATATACCATCATGTTACTCAAAGGATGTAACTCAACGGAAGGTGCCCTATATGTATCTAGGAAGGGATGTGTATGATATGCATGGTGAACCCTGATGTGTCCCTTGACTCTATTTAAAATGCTATGAAAAAAGATCTGAAAAGATTTTCAATCCTTTATCTTATGTTTGCTTTGCCTTAGGAGTCTCAACTAAAGTGCCAAGATCAATATGATTACCATATATTAAATCCTATATCTTGTGTCTTAAACTGATGCATCTATTTTTTGTATGGCCTGGTGCCCTATAAAACATGAAAATTACATGATGATCATATCCCCATGGAAGAAGTTTTGTTGGGTTAGCTTCTCAAATAGGAGAGAGAGATATGATGTTACAATCCAATAGCTACTATAAAACTCTGGCTAGAGAAACTAGTAGATTGATAAAGGTTCATTGAGGAGGTGTTGATAAAACCACTCACTAAGGGGGCTCTGAAGCCACATTAACTTTAGGTTGATTTTAACTCTTGTTATCATTGACATTTACTTTGCATAGGACTTTATTATTAATCTTGTTTGTTGTGTCTGAGATACTTGTGTACTTGAGTTTGTCCATTAAAATTAACTTGAATTCTATTTCCTTTTGTCTGTGACATATTTCAGTGAAGGAAGAGAATATTTTGAACATAATTGATTCATGCATAGTTGATATAAGACTCTATTTGAAGAGATCATGTAACTCTTGATCAACCATGGGGCTAGTCATCTTAGCCAAGATAGTTTTATATCGAAGAACATAATTTGTGAGATGCTCATTTGACATTTGTTTTTATTGTGCAACTTGAGCATATGAAACCTTATCACCAATTTTGATGATGAAGTGAGCTAGGAACATGTTGGCTAAAGGTTTTAATGCATTGATCTATTGATTTGGTAGACTATAAAACCATTGTAAAACATAATCCTTTAGGATTCATGCAAATAGCTTGGTAGGTAGCCAGTCATTGGGCACATAGTCCAATCATGATGCATGAAAAACTCTCAAATGTGTCTCTAGATCACCCTTGACATCATATAGAGTAAACTTGGGTTGAACAAAACCTTATGGCAAGGGTTTAGAAGCAATGCGATGTGCCAATGGTGTATGTACAAGAGCAAAAGAATCTAAAGCCTATGTAGGTCTAGTGGTACCTTGTATTCAAAACATCTTATTTCTTACACAAGGGTTGTTACATCAGGAGATAGGGATGAACTAGCTATATTTGGTGGCATAAAGGCAGGTTGGGATGCTATAGGGGGTTATTTAGACATAGTTTCCCTTGTAGTGTCATTTGAAATTGGTTGCTCAAAATGAATGGAAGATTCAACTTGCTTAGCCTTTTTAACTTCCATGATAGATTACAAGATAAGAGTATGATCTCGGGGTTGGTCCTCGAGTCTTTCTCAAAAACTTTGTAGGATTAAATCTTTGTTGAAGATAACTTCATTGCCAACAATGTGTGGAAGCAGATCAGTAGTTAATGTGGTGAAGCATGAGCATTAGTGTGTACATCATCATTGTTATTCCTATATTGCTTCTTATTTGAATTATTCTCATTGAAATTAGTTTAATCTAGATGTGTAAAATCTATAACTGGAGTCTAAACTAATTGTTTATCCATAGTACTACCACTAAGTCTTGCACTTCATATCGAAAGAAGAGATGCAAGGAACCTAGGTGGCATAAGGAAAATAAATTGGATAATAGTAGAAAAGATTAAGCTGATATAATCTAAATAAGGAGATTGAATGTTCATAAAAAGGATACAAAACATACAAACATATAAGGTGATACCTCAAGAAGAAAATAGGAGCTAGTACATGCAACTAGGGTTTTGATAATGATATTTTTGTAAAATACTATGGAATTTTGAAAATGAATTTGGATTTCTGATTTAAATATGAAACTAAAATTTTAGAAAATTATTGGAAAATGCTTGGTTGAATAGGACCTAGTATGTGTAACTAAATTTTTGAGATTTTTTTTAATAAAATTACTATTGAATTTTGAATGGATTTTTTTATTTAAATATGCAACTAAAATTTCAAAAAATTATTGGAAAATTCTTGATTGAATAGGACCTAGTATGTGTAACTAGGGTTTTGAGATTTTTTTTTTTGAAATTACTATTGAATTTTGAATGGATTTTATAATTTAAATATGCTAGGAAAAATCTAGAAAATGATTGGAAAATTACCAAAAAATTACTAGGACCTAGTATAGGAAACTAGGGTTTGGAAGAAAATTATTTTAGAATTCACTACTAATTTTAAAATTTGAAATGAATTTTTTTATTTAAATATTCAAGTAAAATTTTTAGAAATTTATAGGAAAAATTAGCAGGAATTTACCCTAGGGTTTTCATGCATAAACAAATTAAGTCAAGTTTACCAAATGTTTTAACAATTTTGGGAATATTAGGGTATTATTCTTAATTTAGTTAAAGGGTCTGAGTAGTAAAATCAGTAAATAATATTTAGTAAATAAGCTACTATTTTGTGAAATTTATTTGTAATTAGAGATTTTCTAAAAATAGTAATAAGAGGGAGAAAATAAGACTTAGCTTAAACTGTGTTGATTTGACTGAGACAAGATATGATATTCATTGTGCAGGCCTGGGACACTATCACAAACAAGATTCTAGCTTTCATTTTCTAATTGGATAGGAGTGCCAAAAGTGGATAGGAGTGGCATCGGTGTTGTAGTCCTTGTCTAACACTATTATCTTGAGGATCTAAGCTTTTGGGTTTTGTTTGATAGGTCTATGTGACAATGTCTTTGAATTTATGTAGCCTTGTTGTTAGCATTGCTCCTTGTAGAGCTGATTTTCTTCGTTTTTATGCCTTTAAAGTACTTGACTAAAAATTTATAAAATAGGGAAAAAGGGGTTAGTGTGTGTAAGATGTACTAGATGTGCTTCACACCACCTGTGTGGGCACACTGCCTAGATACCAATACTCTAAAGTGGGATCAAGCCATATTTATTTCTCCCTTGAAAGTGATTGGTGAAATTTTGATATGAGGATGCAAGGAATCTGGGTGAATTTAGGAGGATTACCACTAAATCTTGCACTTCATATCAAAAGAAGAGATGCAAGGAACCTAGGTGGCATAAGGAAAATAAATTAGATAATAGTAGAAAATATTAAGCCGATATAATCTAAATAAGGAACTTGAATGTTCATAAATAGGATATGAAACTTACAAACATATACGGTGATACCTCAAGAATCAATTAGGAGCTACTACATGCAACAAAGGTTTTGATAATGATATTTTTGTAAAATACTATGGAATTTTGAAAATGAAATTAGATTTCTGATTTAAATATGCAACTAAATTTTTAGAAAATTGTTGGAAAATACTTGATTGAATAGGACCTAGTATGTGTAACTACGATTTTGAGATTAAAAAAAAATATACTATTGAATTTTTAAATTTGATTGGATTTTCTGATTTAAATATGCAACTAAAATTTCAAAAAATTATTGGAAAATTCTTGATTGAATAGGACCTAGTATGTGTAGCTAGGGTTTTAAGAAAAATAATTTTTTTTTGAAATTACTATTAAATTTTGAATTTTGAATGGATTTTCTAATTTAAATATGTTAGGAAAAATTCAGAAAATGTTTGGAAAATTACCAGAAAATTAATGGAACCTAGTATGGGAAACTAAGGTTTGGAAGAAAATTATTTTAGAATTTACTACTAATTTTAAAATTTGAAATGAATTTTTGATTTAAATGTTCAAGTAAAAAATATAGAAATTTATAGGAAAAATTAGTAGGAATTTACCCTAGGGTTTTCATGCATAAATGAAATAAGTCAAGTTTACCAAATGTTTTAACAATTTTAGGAATATTGGGGTATTATTCTTAATTTAGTTAAAGGGTCTGAGTAGTAAAATTAGTAAATAATATGTAGTAAATAAGCTACTGATTTGTGAAATTTATTTGTAATTAGAGCTTTTCCAAAAATAATAATTTAAGGGAGAAAATAAGACTTAGCTTAAATTGTGCTGATATGACTGAAACAAGATATGATATTCAATATACAAGCCTAGGACATTGTCACAAACAAGATTCTGGCTTTCATTTTTTAATTGGACAGGGGTGCTAAAAGTGGATAGGAGTGGCATCAATGTTGTATTCCTTTTCTAACACTATTATCCTAAGGATCTAAGCTTTTTGGGTTTTGTTTGATAGGTCTATGTGACAATGTATTTGAATTTATGAAGCCTTGTTGTTAGCAGTGCTCCTTGTAGAGCTTATTTTCTTCATTTTTATGCCTCTAATGTACTTGAATAAAACTTTGGAAAATAGGGAAAAAGGGGTTAGTGTGTGTAATATGTAATGGATGTACTTCACACCCCCTGTGTGGGCACGCTACCTAGATACCAATACTCTGAAGAGGGATCAAGCCATATGTAATTCTCCCTTTGAAATTGATTGGTAAAATTTTGATATGAGAATGTAAGGAGTGATATAATGTATGTGTTTGAGGATGGTTAGGGACTGATGCATAGATTTATATGTGCTTAGGACTGTACTAGATGGTTAAATGCTGAGAATAGGGAAGATTGCCTGAGTGGTTTTACTTGTATTCTTGCTTGTTTGATAATATTTACCAAACGCTTCCAAATGATATTTTAATGGGATTTTATAGGGATCTATTAGTCATGGATTAAATTTTCTCACATTAGGATGATAAGGAGAAGGATATAGAACTAGGATAAATTGACCGTTGGGGCTAGAAATGAGCTTGGACAACAATGCCAAAAGTGAATAGGAGTGGCATTGGTACTATTATCCTAGTGTAGTGCTATTGTCATTGGTAGATAGGACTTGGGGGGATGGATTGGTCATGAAACGAGGGTCTTATCTTAGCTAGGATCAGGTCTAAAAGGCTATGGATGACTAAGAATTAGTGAAAACAAGCTTATGAGGGTCATGAGAGCAAGAAGAGGGACCTATGGGTTGGGTGTCATTATCCATGCTCAATTTACCAATTTTTGCATTTTACATGACTACAGTGTGACATTTTAACATGGCACATTGAATAATATTAACATGGTACTTTAATTTAGGGAAATACAAATGTGTCATAGATACAAATAATGCAACATGAATTTTAAAAAATAAGTTTGATTAAGAAAATAATAACACTTTTTATGTGAATGAAATCCTCAAGGGATTCCATACAAATACTAGGAAATGTAAAGTTAGATGTGAATAAAAACATGTTGACATTGTGGGTTTAGCTATGGGTAATGTTTCATACCTCCAACATGGTGATGCTACAATTTCTATGAAACGTTGCATTCTTCATAAGAGGTAATTGGGTTCTATAATTGTGAGGGGAGAGTGACTTCAACAAGGCACACTAAACATGTTATAAAGTTTATCTTTGATGGAATTAACTCACCATATTAATGGAATAAAAACCCACCAAACATCTTCAAACTAGGCCCTTCATTACTTAATAATGATACAAAAATAATAACATTAATTAGTATATGAATGAATACTTTGAAGGTCACCATGAACATACTAGTAAAAGTGACTTAAATGTAAAGGCACATAAAAAATATTATAATAAAAATAACATGGATTTGGGTTCCATGAAATTTAAGGAAGAGTGACTTGAACAAATCACACTGAATAGGTTGAAGATGGTGTACATGGTGACATTAACATGTCACACTAATAGAAAAATGTTACCATATGTCTTCAAAAATGATTTTTGTATATTAAGAAAAAAAGCATCTTCCAACATGGCCTTTTGTTTCATATTAATGACACAAGTGTGTTCCAACATGGCCATCAAATTCATAAAAATGAAATGGTTTAATATAAAAATAATAATATTTACTAGTATGTGAATGAAAACCTTGAGGGATGCAATGAACACACTATTAAAAGTTGACTTAGATGTGAAGGATCATAAAAAAACTTGAACATAATAATGAGACAAATCTATGGGTAACGTTTCATCCCTCAAATATGTCATTGATGCCAGAATCTCTATGAAATGCCACATTATGCCGAAGAGGTGGTAGGTTTATATGATTATTTGGGTAGAGTGATTTGAAAAGCCACAATGAAAAGGGGGTTGAAGGTAAGTATGTCAGTATTAACTTAGATCATTAATGGAAATGAACCCTACCAAGAGTCTATCAACATGGACCGTCATTGTATTTGAATGACCCACCCATCTTCCAAGAAGGAATACCATTGCATACTAATGAAACGTGCATTTTCCAACATGTCCCTTCATTTTTTATTAATTATCTATGTTAACTCAACAACATGCCTAAGTGCACAAATTTTTAAACCGATGTAAAAAAATGCTTATTTGCATATTATTATTGGTCAAACTTGTAAAAATCATTGGAAATTTATGTGCCGACTATTATTCACTAATATAAAATGACTTAAAAATTAGATGTCAATGTAAAATTTTTCATATGAATCAAATAGTTTAATTAAGATTATGGATGTGAAAGATACCATTATACTAAATACAAATCATAGGGATCTTAAGGACTGAACATAACTCAATTGTGATAAATATGGAATCAATGTAGTTGAGATAAAATCATGGAAGTTTAGTTTAACATTGATCGTATTACATAAGACACATGTAGATCCTTTAATTTTGATATCCAAGCACAAAGTTTTGATGCTATTACTAGTAGAATAAAATGTTGAAATGGTGTAGTTGATATTAGTAAAATTAGTGTTCACATGTTATTTGGTTATTTACTTATCTATAAAAAGGCAGTGTCCAAAACTACACCAATTTCTCTATTTTTATAGATGCTTTATAAATTCTCAATTTCTTGTCAATTAACTTGAATTTGGAATAATAATTAAAATCATCATTCAAAACTGATAATAAACCAAAAGTATGAGCCACAAAGACAATATGCAAACCAAGGTTGGTAACGAAGTTAATCTAATCTAAGATACCTCTTTAGGTCCTGTTCAAAAGTAGGACCAATCAATTATTGATGGAAAATCACTTTGTACATTATATATCCCCAATAAGGGTTCTTGATCTACAAATAAATATTTTGACATCCTCTCACTCTAGCTACTAGCTCTAGATACTAGTTCTATCTCTGGCTCTAGCTTTCACTTTGGCTTTAGCTCTGTCTCTAGGTCTTACTTTAGCTCTAGCTCTAGTTCTGGGTTTGGCTATAGCTATCATTTTGGCTACTGGCTATGGCTATGGATCTAGATCTGGCTCTGGCTCTAACTTTAGCTCTAGTGCTAGCTCTACTTATCTTTCACAAGTTTGATGTAATGCCTTTACCAAAAGAGGTCTATGCAATAGCTCTAGGCCTATAATTTATACTCTAAAAGTGAAGACATACAAACTTACTTACTATTTATGCAAAGGGCTAAGCTAGAATCTTTCTTACTCTTTGTTACAAATAGAGATCTCACCAAATTCTTCTAAAGATCTCTCATTCAAAACCCTTTCTCATCTTGGACGGATGCTTGGATCCAAAAACTTGGAATGGAAGAGTTGTAGAGCTTACTTCTCAAATACTTGAAATGTAAGTGAGATTTTGGAGTACTCTTTGAATGAGTTTATAAATGAGGCTCATGGGTTAATATAGTTTTTCAAAACCCACAATCATGGATTTCTTCATTATCCATTCCCATTTACAAGCCTTTATTTAAGCTTCTTAACCTTATCTCCCAAAATGGGGCATGGCATGTAGATGAGGGTTAATGCATCAAACCACTATACATATCTTTATCTTTGGATAAACCTCCCATGCATTTCTATGGGAGACATCCCAATTTATATGGGAAATATCCCACATTTGTGGGGAAAGAGATATTCATGGAGTTAATCCCATATCTTAAGCCTTAGGAAGTGGGATTTATCTAAAATCTTGGAGAATATTTTGCAGATATTATGGACACTCCAAATGTGAGGAATTTATTATTCCACATGTCAATAATCTATTGGACTACGTGCATGTGTAGTCACCATACATGCAATTCTTTTCCATGTCTGAAAACTTCAACAAGCCATAACTTCTGCATACGAAGTCCATTTTTCAAACCGTAAAATGCATTAGAAATATATTGACGATTTCTTCACTGTGAAAATTTTTTAGGGAAAATTTGAGACCATATAATTTGGTCACTATTATAAATCCTTCTGGATAACACCTCCCCATTAAAGAATTTTTGGTCCACCAAAAGTCTACTTCTTCTCAAACATAAGTGAATGTATCACTTTTTCACCCTTTTGTTTTCTATTTCTGCTTGTCTTGGATGTATTTATCCTCTGGAGGCTAATTTTTATAATCTCCTTGTTGTTCAATATTAACACAAGGACAAAAAACTATGTTGTGTGTTAAGTGATGTTATAACAGGTCATCACTTTCACATTTTTTCCCTTCTTGGGGTCTTACATATAACACACGTGTTATAAATAATACCCTTATTGGGCTCTTATATGTAACATACATGTTTTACAAACATTACAATCATTACAAACATTGCCCAATTTGGGTCTTTTATAGATGTGCATACAATGAGTATATACATACATTGAAATAACACACTTAAAAAATGGATGGCCACATACATCCATAAATAATAGTGATTTAATTGAGTGTTACTCACCATGGAATCACCTTTCATGTTGATACCACTTTGTCTCCCTCTTGGAAGTACACCTCAACTCATGGGCATGCTAATGATGCCTATCAACATGTCTATTGTTGTCATACTCTAAATCTCTTGTATTGGGCTGCTCATGCATGTTTCTCAACTTGGATAGTTGCTCCATATTCACTCTCAATGAGTGATCTACCTCCTCACTTGCTCATATAAATGGTTAGTTTACTTAATACTTATAAAAAATAGATACAAAATAAGTAAATTCAAAGTGTTTTTAAGCATGTTAAATAAAAATTATTTATGCAAAAATTCTATCCATTTATTACCAATTCAATCTAATAGATGCTCCCTCTTGATGGAATCTTCTTTGGATAGGTGGGATTCTTTATGGGCTACTTGTGAATTAACAACTTCATTATTTGTTACCTTTCTAATAGGAGCATAAACCATATTCTTCTTACCATATTTAGGATTATGTGATGGATAAAGTTTCTAGCAAGTTTCATCCATGTGCCCACTCATACAATAATGAGTGAAATACTTCTTTTTGTCCTTCTTTTTGGATGAGAAAATGTATTTGTCATTTCTAACTTCTAGATTACAATATTGATCTTTAACACCTGCCTTATTTTTCACAAAAGGCAACACTTTCTTCATCAAATATTTCCTCTTCCAAAAATTAGTCACATAATGATTACTTAACCCATAAAAAGTACATGGGAAAACATTCCACAATTTTTGCATGTCATAGCCATATTGTTTAAATTGAAAGATAACATTAGAAGTTTTACAATTACCATTATGTTTAGTGCTATGATTTGTGTAAGTACGAGGAGGTGGTATTGCATCGCATCCTTCCTCTGCTTTCCTATACACTTTATCATCACCCTGTGATTATGTCACATTCCTCTGCATGGAAGAATTCTACAAAGCTAGTGGTGTGAACACTTGGTTGTTGGAAGCTTGTCTTCCTTCAATAGTTCTGGAACTCTCTCTAGTTTCCATCTCTACACTAGCATAACCTAAACCTATAAAATGAGGCTGATCCTCTACCTATATTAAGTTAATCAAACCTTGGCCATTCTTACCAAGGCCTTTTCCATCATATCCCATTTTAAATAGTAATTGAGATCCAATGCCTTTAGTGTGTTTTTAAAATGAACCAAAAGCATCATTACCTAAATCTGAATGGGAGGAAAAAGAATTATGTGGTGAATAAATTATAGTGCACTCATTAGTCATGGTTTTTACATTTGAAGTGGAAGGTGAATCCGATCAAGAGTTCATCCTTGGATTCAAGCTCGAATATCAAACATGCAATTTGTTCTTCAATGGAATAGATCTTGCATCTTAGAAAAGCATTATCTTCCTAAATTTTCTTGTTGATACTTTTCAGCTCTTCCAACCTCTCTCTTTTTAAAGACTTTCCCCATGGTTTCCTACAAAAAACTTGTACTTCCAACACAATTACAAATTGCAAATGGAAGATAAAAAAAAGACAACAAGTCTAAAAATAACCCAATGGAATAGAATATTAAAACTAATTTCAAAACTCTATTCAAGAGTATATCACACAATCATAAGCAATTTCAACACTAATCTGATACCAAACTTGATCTATAAAAAAGTAGTGTCCAAAATTACACCAATTGCTTTGCTTTTATTGATGCTTTATAAATTCTCAATTTCTCGTTAATTAACTTGAAATTGGTATAATAATTATAATCAACATTACAAATTGATAATAAGCCAAAATCATGAGCCATAAAGACAATAAGCAAACCATGGTTGATAATAGAGTTCATCCGATTTGGGCTACATCTTTGGGTCCTACTCAAAGGCAAAACTGATTAATTATTGATGTAAAATCACTTTGTACATCAAATATACATAGTAGGGGTTTTTGATCTGTAAATAGATGTTTTGATGTCCTCCCGCTCTAACTACTAGCTTTGGCTCTACTTGTCTTTCACAAGTTTAATGTAATGTCTCTACCAACTATGTAATAAATTTAAACTTGTAATTGCTACTCCAATAGTGAAGACATACAAACTTGCTTACTATGCAAAGAGCAAAGCTTCAAGCTTTCTTACTCTCTTTGTAAAGGGATAAGCTATAATCTTTCTTACTCTTTATTAAAAATAGATCTCTCACCAAATTCTTCTGAAGAGGTCTCATTCAAAACCCTTTCTCCTCCTGGATGGATGCTTGGCTCGAAAACCTTGGAATGAAAGAGTTGTAGAGCTTGTTTCTCGTTTACTTGCAATATAAGTGAGATCTTGGAGTGTTCTTAAAATTATCTTGGAATGAGTTTACAAATGAGATTCATGGGTTTATATAGTTTTTCAAAACCCATCAATTATGGATTTCTTCATTATCCATCCCCATGTACAAGCCTTTATTTAAGCTTCTTAGCCTTATCTCCCAAAATGGGGTGTGACAAGTTGATGAAGGTCAATGGGTTGAACCACCCTTCATATCTTTCTCTTTGGATAAACCTCCCATGCATTTATATGAGATATATCCCAATTTATATGGGAAATATCCCACATTTGTGTGAAAAAATATATTCATGGAATTAATCCCATTTCTCAAGCCTTAGGAAGTGGGATTTGTCTAAAATCCTGGAGAATATTTTAAGGCTACTATGGACACTCCAAATGTGAGGATTACATTTCTCCACATTTCAAGAATTTATTGGACCACGTGCATGTCTAGTCACTGTACCTACACATTTTTTCCTTGTTGTCTAAAAACTTCAACAGGTCATAACTTCTGCATATGGAGTTCATTTTTCAAATCATAAAGTGCGTTGGAAATATCTTGATGAGTTCTTCATTATGCAGATAGTTTAGGGAAAATTTTATATAATATAATTTGGTCACTATTATAAATCTTCTTGGATCATTTACTGTATGGTAAATTAGTATTATAAATATATTGTTATTTGGGTAGTTAGTAAAATATAATTGTTTAGAGTTGTATATTATTATAAATAATAACATATCATGTATAAATTTAATATTGTTGGTGATTATTTTTAGGGATATTTAGTTGAGATATTGGGGGAGATATGATCTCCATAAATATAAGAATGCCTTTCCAATATATTTATAATATCTCGAATGATTTTCATATATTTTGTGCAATATAATATATCATTTATATTATAATTCTATGTGTTTGACTTCAATAATATTTGCATGGGATAAAACACTGCATAATCTCCATATATTACTAATAGTGGTATTAGAGAAGTATTAAATCAGCATAAATTTTGTCCCTATAATGGAGTTTTAAAGTTTTCTAAGGGCAATCAATCTAATCTATAGTGCCCTTATGAATGAGAAGCCACTATTATGAACAGCTCATAGGCTAGTGTTTGGATTTAAGAAAATTTTATCATAATTTAAGGTAGCGTGCAGCCATCAACCATAAATTGATGATCCTTGAGTATGTAATAGTTAAGTTACCTTATTTTTATTGGAGCATTTTAATATATGAATCCTTGATCAAACTTGATAGATTGATATATCAAAGTGATACACTTTGAAAAGTAGCTACATTTTCTATTATCTTTGGCATCTTGACTGGGCATAGGAGGCTAGACTCTCAACCTACATAGTATATCAAAGCATAACATCATTCACTCATCCTACAAAGTTAGGTTTAAGCTATCCCCTCAAGATATCATGTGGGATTCCAAAGTGTAGCCAATAGTGTGGTACCATTTTGAATCAATAGTAGCAAAAAGAAGGCTCAAGGTCACTTGAAGGTTTTCATGGTTAGTGTGAATTTGGCACATACTAATTCTACCATCATGAGATTTTTAGTCTACTTAATTAGCTGATCTATCTACATCATGTTCCTTTATATAGCTAAGCTCATGCATAGATCTAAGCATGTTTTATATTCTTAATCTCTATTCATTACATAACCTACCAAATAAAAATTTGTGAGTAGTCATACATTCCATCCATCAACAATCTCGTGCATCAATTCAATTCCATTAGTATTCATTTTTCATGAGTAACACCATGCACAATCAGCTAAAGACCATGTCATTCTCCACATATTTGTCTTTTATTCATCAAAGCATTATGTCAAGTCCCACCACCTAGATTTTCAAGGATGTCTGGTGCATGTGGGTCCCATTAACAACCTCTAGAGGATTAATCTCGCTTCTGCTAGCCTCAATGAAGGTCATTGGGTAGAGTCGCAATGTCTTAATTAGAATCGGAGATAACTCTCATTAAAAAAAAATATATTAATTATGTAAATTATTTTAGCATCGTATTGTCTATTGTTTAGTTTGGTAGAAATTGATGTGAAGTAGTATTCATGTAATTATAAGTCTATTTAAAATTGCATAGATTTGTTAAATGGTAAGTGAGGTATTTAATAAATTTAAAAAATAGTCCATACTTATGTTATTAGTGTTGATCTAGTTAAAGGTCTATTTTTTATATAGGTAAAAAAAACTCAAAAGTTTCATTTAATTTGTCAAATTCAATTTTTTATTTCATTTTAATTATTAGTTGTTTGATTATCAAAAGAATAATGAGTTATTGTCAAAATTTGTCATTGTATGTTGATGGTATCTTTTCAAAATTAATAACAATATCATCAATGCCAAATTTAGTTATTGTAATGGATGCATTTTTGGTGGAAATCAACATCCATCTTGTTTCACATTGCAGAAAAGAAGTTATTATAGTAAATTCAATATGGGAACTCTTGAGCCTCAAAGCTAAATTTGTTGAGTGAGTAGTGACATGAAGGAGGTCAGAGGCAATAGAGGAAGGAGGCATTTTAGCGACCTCTCATTAGTCATTAACAATGGGGCTACATTTCTATTATGTTGACTTGCTTTTTAGTTGTGTGGTGTGATGAATTTATTTTTGAGTTGTATGAAAAATAAGAACATATGTGATATGTTCATGATCACTTGTATATATGACTATTCATAATGTAGTCCCCTAATGTAAATATATAGTGGAAAAATAAAAACACAAAAGACAAGTAGTATCATGATACTTATAGAGGTTAAACAATAAGATGTGTTCCTATTCATACTTAGGTTATTGGTAAACCCATGAAAAAATATTTGAAAAGGTTATTGGTAAACCTGAAAAGCTATTTGTGTAAGGTTATTGGTGAACCAACAAAACTATTTATGAAAGGTTATTGGTGATCCTAAAAAACTATTTGTAAGTTTGTTTGCCAAATCCAGTTAAAACCATTAGTATATAGATGTGGAGGATGAATAGAAGCATGGGTGCTTATTCATGCTGGGTGGTCATTGTATCCATCTATGAAATCCATTTTTGAGAATATATTGTGTTTGGTGTTTTGTGGAAGTTCGATGATGCATAGTTGTATGTGAAAGCCCAATGCATCGTATGTGTGTGCCAAGATCATGATCGAGTAGAGGTAAGCAAGCTACAAAACAAGTGAGATTTTATTTTTGTTACCATGTAAACACTAAGGGTGGGGGAGGGTGGATGGGGAATGTTAGGAAAATTATTATTCACGTGTTATTTGGTGATTTACCATATGGTAAATTAGTATTATGGTTATATTGTTATTTGGGCAGTTAGTTGAATATAATTGTTTAGAGTTATATATTATTGTAAATAAAAACAATATATCATGTACAACTTTAATGTTTTTATTAATTATTTTTAAGGATATTTGGTTGAGATATTGGGGAAGTTATGATCTCCATAAATATAGGGATACCTTTCCTATATATTTGTAATATCCCATATGATTTTCATATAGTGTGCACAATATAATATATCAGTTATATTATAGTTTTGTGTGTTCAACTTCAATGATATTTGCATGAGATTAAACACTGCATAATCTCCATAGCTTATTAATAATTGATTCTCTTGCAATTTTATAGGAAACTATAGCCAAGGTTTTCAATGGCCTTTGGTAGTTCAAAGGAATAAATATAATTAATATTAATTTGTTGTCACCATCGTGATTAAACCTACTTCATAACACACAACATGCAATATTGAGATAGTGCATTATCCACACTTCACCCAATAGCTAACCTATGGTTTAACACTAATGAAGCACTAGGGTGGGGTCCTTTTTCCATGACAGCTTCAACTTGTAGACTTTGCAAAGACAAACATATAGATTATTTCATGCTTTACATATTTGGATGCATTAATGTGCATTACAAAGGACCAAAGACTTACAACTAATGTTACTATATAACTGAAAGTATTCAGTATGACTTAATTCATTTTAATGACATCAAATCCTTCAAGTACTTCTTCATGATGTGCTATCTTTTTCATTATGAATTTATGAACCTTTTCAAATAATTTATCCTAAATTATATGTATAATTAAGGTAAAGATAAAATAGTTGTTGAATGGTGTCCTCTTTTAAAGAGAAGAGGATTTGAATCTAGATACTCTATTTTATAATAAATTCATAATCCTTTTATATATGATTCAGGGGTACAACCCCCTAAAATAGATAAATGTTGCTTAGATTTATTCAGCCCCCATGAAAAGGTATATTTGTTGATTGGTATCTATTTAAGAATCAGAGAAACATAAAACATGAGAAAAATTAAAAGCTTACTACCTAAGTATGTTCCTCATATGGTTTCACTTCTAGAGTATTTAAGAAAAATGGCTAAGATAGACGACTGTTATTATGGGGAAAAGAAGATGTATTTTCATATATTGCCAAAAATTCATGAAGGATTGAGATCTATAGGGAAGGACTATATTTAAGTGTTGAGCTTTTCAAGTCATCTAGGTTAAATGAAAATATGATTCCAAGGGCACTCTTAGTTCCCAAATTAAACATATAGATATCCTCCCTATATTCATGAGAGAAAACCTAAAATTAAATAATTCGTTGACAAGAGATTATGGGAAAGTATAAGAAGTCCTAACCCATTTAGCTCACCAAAAAGTAGTTAGAAAAACCTAAGTTTTAGGAAAATTGTTAAATGAAACTAAATAAATCGACCACTTGATTAATTTTTTATGCAAAATGTTCCAAATCCTTGTTGGAAAGATAAAAAAATGATTTCAATGACTGAATGGATCCATCAAAGTGGTCCAGTACTAAACAACAAATTTGGTGCAAAATGCATATTGATTGGGAAACGTAGAAACAAAAATTACCACAACGTGATGAAGACTAAATTTTCTGACAAGTGGAATGAATAAAACTCAATATTGGTCTGAGGGAGAATTATATTCAAATGAAGTGGAAGTTGTTGAAGCGTCACACTATCAACTTAAAAGGAATAAATATATGTTGATTACATACCCTAAATGGGAATCCATATTTCAAAAATAAGGGTTTATGTATGGTGGAATAGGAACAAGAAGGTAGGGCCATTGGCTTTCTGTATTTGTACATACAAAATCCATGATAACTGGTATTGGTTCTTTCCAAAAACCTCAAGGATCCAAAGGTCAAACTGAAAAAAAGTGATACATGATCAACTAGTTGAAGGTTATTCTATAGGATTCATACCATCTATGCAACCAATACCTAGATCAGAAACTTTGAATACTCCCCTAACTGAAAACAAAAAACTGTAGAGGACAACTCAAGCGAAGGATCATTGACCAAAGTTCTTAAAGTGCAGTTTGCCATACCCAATATCACATTTTAGTTTAGTGTTAAATCCCCTATGTCAGAGTCAAGAGAGCATACAAAAAATAAGAACTTAGATAAATAAGAACTCAACCCAATTGCTACAACAATTTCTTGAAAGAAAAAGATTTTATTGATCTTCAATTTTCCTTGCTTACAATGTGCGCCCTTAGGGTCTTTAAATAGCATTGAATCCAAACAATAATTAGAAAAACAAAATCAAGACTAATTTTAGTCTTTACATACAAACTAACTCTCTGACAAATTCTCTAACAGTTTAACTAACTGTTTGTTAATTAACTGAATGCTCAACTATCAGTTTACTAACTGATTGCTTAACTGCAGCTAACTGCTTGCATGCATGAGGAGTGGAGAAATTAACTCTAGTTCAACTTGACTTTCTAACACTCCCCCTTAATGTCTACCAATTAAAACTTTAGCATTTACAATGCCTAAATTAGTCATTCTATCTACCAGCTTCAGCTAGGATGCTTTTCTTTTATAGAATACACTGCCTCTCATGCAGAATACACTGCCTTACAAAATACATCACCTTATATGTGGAATACACCACCTTGTGAAATACAATTACTCAATGAGCATTCACTCAGCGTTTAAGACTGAGGAGTAGCCTGTCGAAAGGCTATCAACGGACATGCTTATGTCCAAAACTGCAAGCTTCCCGCTTGCTTACATTTCTTTCACTCAACGTGTAACTACTCAGGTTTCCTCCTATAACTCTGCTGGGTTCTTTCCATGTTGGTCTAGATTTGCCAACGATCAGCCTAATCTTCAGGCTCTTTGACAGCTTCACTCACTGTTCAACACACACACTTTCACAGCTTCACTCACTATATAACACAAGCTTTATGGAGCTCATCTTTTCAAACACAAAACTGCGACTGTTCATGCTATAATCTGAAGACAATGAATGATTGCATTGATTGCATAACACAAAAAACATATGCCTTGTAAAACTGAATACAGACAACAAACAAGAAACAAAATAATAAACAAATAAAAACTTTCGACACCTTTTATCTTTGGCATTCGAATCAAGCTCTTCGGAGCAATATTCTGTGTAATACGCCTCTAGCTTGGGCACTCTTCTTTTTCTATTGCTTCTTTTTTTTTACTTTCTTTGACTGCCTTAATCGGCTTCAGCTCTTCAGCTTGCACGACTTTGGGTGCAGGCAGGGCCTCCTTGGCAGTCTCGTCTTTGGTCTCGGCTGTCAGCTCATCCTTCAGGGTTGGCTCAATGAATTCATTGATTGATGGCCTTCTCTGAAATACAGTCACCGACGTCGGTTACACTGTCGCGGTTGGTCGTTAATACTGTTGATGTCGGTCTGGGAGTCGACCGATGTCGGTCTCTGCACTGCCGATGTCAGTCTCTGTGTTGCCTGCTAGGCAATTCCTGCACTCGACTGCTTCGCTCTCCTTTCTTCTTGGCACCTCCTTGCTGGCTGCTTTCCTAACCAAGCTCTGATACCAATTTGTCAGAGTCAAGAGAGCATACAAAAAACAAGAACTTAGATAAATAAATAAGAACTCAACCCAATTGCTACAACAATTTCTTGAAAGAAAAAGATTTTATTGATCTTCAATTTTCCTTGCTTACAATGTGTGCCCTTAGGGTCTTTAAATAGAATTGAATCCAAACAATAATTAGAAAAACAAACTCAAGACTAATTTTAGTCTTTACATGCAAACTAACTCTCTAACAAATTCTCTAATAGTTTAACTAACTATTTGTTAACTAACTAAATGCTCAACTGTCAGTTTACTAACTGATTGTTTAACTGTAGCTAACTACTTGCATGCATGAGGAGTGGAAAAATTAACTCCAGTTCAACTTGACTTTCTAACACCCTACAGGTAAAAGTATTTGTTTTATGTCTCCTAGAACATCTTTGTTGATCAGCTTATGCCAAATTGTAATCACTTATAATCTGAATGATACATCCATAACTAGTCTAGAAGGCTCAGCTACATCTTCGATGAGATCAAGTAGCATATCTCTGACTCAATTTGTTCGCCTGACCACTGACATTCCTTCTACTCCTACATAAGCTATAATACACTAATTTGTCTCCTCTTTACTCAGCTTACCACCCACCTCTTTTCACAACACCTATCACTCAAGGGAGTCATATAAGGCCCCTGAATTTTCCCGATTATGTACAAGAATATCAAATCCATCTTATGGCTAATCGAAAAAAAACTGTGGTTCAAGATCCATATTGAGCAGCATAAAACTTTCAATCAACAAAATCCTTGTTGAATCTAACTTGGCTATTTATTTTTCAGATGGGTTTATTGCAACCAAAAGTAATAAAGTTTGAAAACGAGATGAGGCCTGAAGATTAAATTGCACAAAGGGGGCGATGTGGACATA
Source organism: Torreya grandis (assembly GCA_037957365.1). Taxonomy (NCBI): domain Eukaryota; kingdom Viridiplantae; phylum Streptophyta; class Pinopsida; order Cupressales; family Taxaceae; genus Torreya; species Torreya grandis. The sequence goes on from JARHVA010002951.1 coordinate 38,221, forward strand.
ACCCCATATCTGGTTGGGGACAAGGTTCTTTTTTAAAACACTGTTGTCAATTATGTTGATTTGGTCTATTTTGATGCAATGAAGAAGCTTTTGAATTCTAAAAAATAAATTGATAATTTGAGGAGCCATCTAAAAAATGAAAAATCCCTAGGAAGTGTTGGTGTAGGATATTAATTATTCTATTTACTTATTAAATAAATAATTCCTACACTTGTAGCTTTAGCTTATTTAGGTGTGGCAAGAGGTTAAGTGGGTGAAATGGTGAGTTCCACCTAGAGTTCTATGTGGAATTCTACTTAGTACCACTGTGAGTTCTCTTATGAGTTCTACAGTGAGTTACACTCAGTTCCACCATGAGTTCTCCGATAAGTTAACTCCCCCTACACCTTCTTTATATTCCTATTCACCATGCTATTGTAATTGAGCTGATTAATGTAAACTAGAACAATGCAGCGTAGATATTTGTAAGCAAGGCAATTTCAATACATTATGCAATTGTTGCATATCTTATTGTTCATTTCTGAATACAACCAAGGTCATTGATTTGCAGAATATGGCAATTTGGATTAGGACAAACACGCATCTGCTCTCCGTCATTCAACGCTGCCTGCCGTTATTGATGGATGCCCAGCGATTTGCATGTTGGCTCTAGCATGGACTGCTTCCCTCCTCGATTGCCGTCCATCTACTAAATTGGAGTTAAGGAGCCATTTGCTCCAAACAATTCCTTTTATAATCTTGCAAATGTTTAAGTACAACTAAGGTCAAGTCAATGCAATAGGAATCGGGTCGCTATGTAGATTGTCATTGAGGCGAAAGACATTGAGATTGGTGCATTTAGCGAGCTTAGCGGGAATCGAACCTGCTCATTGCTTCGAGCCATTTATTGGAACTGCACTTTGCATCGATCCTTTCTTTTGGCGAAAATCTCCTCTCTATCAAGCAGTGTATGTCTCTACTTTCTGTGCATGATATTGGCATTCCAGGCAGAGAAAGATACAGAGACCACTCGAGTTGCATGCCAAAATCCAAGCGACCACCTCATGGCATTGCGTTCTGATCCTTCAACGGCCTATCCAAAGGCATTTTAGGATCTCAACTACCTATTAAACCACTGTTCCTGTATGCATATGGGCATTGGTCTCTTCGTTTGCATGCAGATTGGCAGTGCGTACAACACCTCCAGCCAGCTTTCCTCTCTTCCTGCTCGTCCAAACCGTTCCTTGCATGCATAAGGTGGCGCCACTCAAACTGGCTTCTCTCTATTTTCTAACTAAAAGTAAAAAAAAACTAAATCCTGCCTAAAAATAATTAAAGAATTAAAGCATGTTTTATTTCCTTTTAGAATAGCTTTGCATAATTTTTTAATTAAAACCTCTTGTAAGAGGCATTTTGTGGTTAGGTAGGGGTATTTATGACTTTTGTTGATGTGAGGAGGTCTGTGATTTTTTTACCAATTCTAATGAGTGGTTACACAGCATGCTTTGCATTTAAACATGTCTGTATTTTAACTTTTTGTGCAAATTTAATTAAATAGGCTATTAATGACGAAAAAAGTAATTTGTTATGACTCTCAGAATTGAGTGCCACTTTTTTCAAAAGTGCATATTTTTTTGTCCTCTTTCCATTGGTCTAATTTATTTTGTAAAATGCACTCATGTTATAAAATGTCATATTCAGAGGGTTGTGGGCCACACTAGTTTCTGCAGCGTACATCGTGCACTGATTGCTTTCATCTATATGGACTCATTTTTAGCCTAGTCTAAGTTCATATCTAGAG
>JARHVA010002951.1:45000-97500 GCA_037957365.1 Torreya grandis
AGATAGGATTATAAACATCACTACTATACTTATAATAGCTCTATGTCAAAATCCTTGGGTCACAACCCATCATGGTACCATTATGCTCCCAACATTTCTATATGACATACCTGAAAATTATTTAAAATAATTTCCCCATTCAAGAAAAATAATTTATTATTAGTGAATAAAATATAATAGCTATTAAATATTGTACATAATATCTTCATGCAGATGTTATGCAATCCTTTGAAGGTAATAGTAAGAAATGGTTCACATATTTTGACTCTACATACTCTACAACAATCCTAAAAATATGTTGGAAATAAGACATTTTAAAAAAACCCTAAAAAAACCTATAAAATAAACATGCAAAAACATAGGAAAAAACAAATTAAAAAAAGAAGAATAAAAGAAGATTCTACATACCCTACACAAAGCCTTAATAGACAATCCAACTCTTTTCTTTTCCTAATTTAGTTTTACACCTTTTTTTTCTAGGTTGTATGTAAATGGTTTGATTAAATTATTATTTGGTTTCTTCTCTTTTAAAGTTTAAATTTTATGCATATTATTTGATAGAATTCCCAATTACATCTCAATAAAAAATTTCGTGTTCTTTATTGTATCTAATCATTATTCTACCTTTTACATCATTCATATTATGATTCAAGAAAAAAAATTAATTATTTTTATTATACTAAATAACTGAATAAAAAATATATTATTTTGAAAACAATAAAACAAAAAAATAATGTATAAATAGTAAAAAAACTAGACTTAAAAATTAAGATTAGTTTTTTAAATTTTATTAATTGAATAAATGTTTCAGTTATTAGGCATATAAAATGTCAAGTAGGCCATCTTGTGGAAATATAATTACATGATATTACATAGTGTTGGTTGTGTCAAGTGTAACATTTGTTTGGCTTTACAATGTGATATTGATGAGGATTATCATACACCTCAATGGTCTTATCAGTGGCACATCAATTTTTATTTTTACTTTATTTGTATAAATTTTTTATTTTGAATGATATTAATTATTTTTTACCAACATAATTATCAGGTATTGATGATAGATATGGAGATGAGAGGGAGGGGTTGTTGGGATGATTCGACATCCTTCCTTTAAGACTAAAGACCGAGTGTACAATATAATTTTAAGTCTTATTTATTAAACTAAAATATTTAAATTATTTTTAATATTATTCTTTTTTTTTAGGGGGTTGGGGTGAGGGAGAGGGGTTTATGATAGTCTCACTGCTTATATGGACTTGTATAAGGATTAAGTTGGGATGAATTGACATCCTTCCTTCGATACTAGGGATCTAGTGAAGAGGTATACATTTTAGTTTTATCTTTTAAATTGAAGTATTTAAATTAATTCTAATATTATTTTATTTTATGGGTTTTGGTAATAAGTCCACTACTTATATAGACCCATGATATGGTGTAATTAGGATGAGTTGACAAGATTCCTCTAATATTAAGGACCCAACACAAAGGTAGACTTTTTAGTTTAGTTTATAAATTGAATTATTTAAATTAATTATAATGTTTTTTATTTTTGTAGTTTTAATAGTAAGTCCATTACTAATATGGATATGTAGGAGGATGAGGCTACACTAATGAAACATCCTTCTTCTAATACTAGGGACCCGACATAGTGGTATAATTTTCAATTCTACTTTTTGAATTGAAATATTTCAATTAATTGTTTTCTAATACTTTTTTATATTTAAGGTCCTTGTTATCTATTTCTTTTGATCGCTCTACATCAAGTCGCTGATAAGTACAATACCCTCTCATTTTATTCATGCAAGACATGCCCTAAAGCCTTTGAATATCATGGAGGCCACCTCATCTATCAATGCTATCCCATATAATTTTGAAGTGAATGATGGAGAGGTCCCACCATGATCTAACAATGATGATCCCTCACATCTAACACAAAATGAGTATAGACACCAAGTGTCAAGGACTCTAATTGTGAGGTTATATGTGAATGATGAGATGGAAATATTGGATGATGCTCAGGATGAGTAATTATTTTAATTTATGTTATTTAAGTGTTATAATTTATTATTTTCAATTTATTTGAAATTATGTAATCAAATAAAATGTCATTTTAATCCAATGAGTGTCACTTGAGACCACCTTATCCTTAGCTTATACCTAGACCTATCTTAGGGCCTCTTTTTATCCTTTTCCATCTTTTATGTGCATCTATCCCATACTTAGATACACCAATATCTATATTGATGCATCACCTAGGCATCCCCGTTCCTTTTTCACATGTGCCTACCACTTGGACAATAACATGATCCCATTAGTATATAGCATAGTGTGTTATTGGCAAAGGGGATAACACTATTGACTCTTAGCTTCCATTTATATATATATATATATATTACCACTTCATAAAGGTCTTAAGTTCAGCTGAGGCTCATTTCATGTATCAACAAGCATCATAACAATATATAAAGACCACTCTCATTCACTTATCAGACAAATGGTAATTCTCATGAACAAGATCAGAAACAATTATGCACATTAAGGTTATTGATCCCTATTTACCCTTATTTTTGCATACATTCATCTATAATATTCCATAGGTTGTTTTCACTCAGCTTTCAATTCTTAATTCACATTCAAAATCATTTAAATTAGCACTCATATTCAGGCATACTAGCATCACTCTTACTTGCAACAACACTTATATTTGGAAACTACATTAGGTTTGATCCTCTTTCAAGATATTAGTATGTATCCAATTCTCATCACATGGGGTGTTGATGTCATACTCAGCCTACCTTACTAATGCCACTCTCATTCCACTTATATTCGTCAAAATCCTAGAAAGCATGGAGGCTTAGGATTTCATAATGAAATAATTTGAAGTGTTTAACAGGTGACAATTAATATCTTAGTTATATAGGCACAAGATTCCCAAAATAAAGTGAATGTCTCTTTATAATTTCATTGTTTCACCTGCACAGGGTCATTAACAATGCACATAAGGTCTATAGCTGCACTAATAGAAAAGAGGTTTACACTATTATCTGAAGAAAATTATGACACCTATTTTTTGTTGATGATATTTTACCCTACTCTTGCATTACTTTTTGACCCAGCACTTATTCATTTTAGTCATATTTTCTAGCTAAGTACACCTTTTCTAGTTGATTTACATTTATAAAATATTCAAATAAATCAATTATTACTGTAATATTTATCCCATGATTTATTCCTCATATCTTTATCAACCTAGGGTTACATTCCATGATCCTAAAAATATAAAACATTTTGTGAACATAACTTGCTTCGAATAGTGCCTATATTTAGGGTTTATGTTTCCATCCTTCTAAAACCTCATACTAAGATTTTAGATCCCTATATATCCTATTTTTTAAAATTATTTTGTCTAATCATTATAATAATGACAAATTCTATTTATTACTTTATTATACAAAGTTTCATAATCTCTCTAGCATGTTTTTTCTGTTATGTGAAATTCAATCAAGTTGTATATCATTACACACATAGACGATATATTACATAAGATAAACAAACACATCACCTAAAATTAACAAATCTCCTTTATATGCCTTTTTTTTTTTGGTTCACTTTGATTCCTTACCTATTACTACTAAACATAAGATATCATTAGTGGTTTCACTTATCCCTCTTACTTCATAACCCTACCCATCTAGCTACTATCCCGCTCTTACTACTAGATCTATGCTCCTAGTAGACACTATGGTCTATGCTTTGATGTCCACAAAGAGTCCCAAAGTATGGCATGTTATTAAAACCCATGGATATAGCATTGCCAATCATATTAGTGTCACTCTATCCATAGTTTTCATTTTAGAGCTTCTTCAACATTCTGACACATACAAATATGTCTTGTATACATCAATTTGTGACACTAGGGTACCAAGCACATGCTACACAACTTATCTTTCTTATATAATCAATACAATGAAATGGACTAAAGAGCATATTTCATTCAAAAAAAAATATCTCCCACCTCATCACATTATAGATCAACATCTACCTCTTTATATTCAATTATGAATTAATAAGGTGGGTGTCAAGAGAGTGATATTTGATAATGGATCAAATGATTTTTTTTTAATATATATTTTCCTTAACTTGTTAATATACATACTAAGGATTTAGATAATTTTGATATGAACATATGAGGATTTTATAATATTCCACGCAAATTTTTGGGTCAAATAACACTAAATTTTTCATTGGAACCTAGAACACTACCTACAACATGTCAAGTTATGCCCAATGATCTTAATTACAATATTTTGATTGGGAGACCTTGGATTCATCATATGCATGCCATCCCCTAAACTTTCCATTCATGTTTAAAGTTTTTTTACCAATCTTATATATACACATGCCCTATGGATCATGAACCATTCAAATATTTTTAGAATACAAAGCTTGTACAAAAGTATATTCCTCATATGGATTTTTCTATAACAACTATATAGTATACTATTTAAAGTTCACATATGAATTCCATAGAAAATTTGAGCATACATGGTAATAAATTTAATTATTTGTTTGTAATAAAATATTTCAAAAAAAATGGGCTACATAGGAAAAGGATTCAAAAAACATGAACAAGCATATGATCAAAAAGACAAGTAGGGACTCCGATATAAGGATAACACATCTAATACTAAGTCTTCTCACCATGATTATTATCATATAGTATTTTTCTACCCATTCCATGGATAAACAATATAGTAAATCATATCTTCACACTCTCAATTGTCTACATTTACCTTATTGATGATATCATTTCTCTAGATCTACTCACTTTTGATGAATTCACTAATGATGAAACTCTCTTAATATTATTAGGGACATATGAGGATCTCCCTTCTATCATAAAAATAGGTTTCCTTATTTATCAAATTCCTAGGCATACTTTGGTGAGAGTTTAGACATTTTAGATGATATCCCAATTGACATAGATGATACCCTACATAAAACACCTTACACCATCAATCGATCTACATTACTTAACAAAGATACAATTGAATTAAATTATGGAACACACATATTGATCATCACATAATGTTATTAGTTGTCACCCTATGTAAAGTATAGGATATAAATATTCGATAGACTTTAAAGGACCTCACTAAATTTTTTGCTTGGTCCTATTCAAATATGCTAGACATCGATCCTTAAATTACATTACAAAGGATTAAATCCTACCTATATACAAAGCCATTTAGACAAAAAAATTCAAAAAATGCATCTTGAGGTGGCACTTTTTATCAAATATGAGATCCAACATCTCCTTGATATAGGCTTCATTTGACGAGCTACTCACCCCAAATGTGTATCCAACATTATATCATTTGTTAAGCCTAATGGCCATATTTGATGTTGCTCTAATTCTAAATATTGAAATAAAGGATTTCATAAGGATGAATTTTCCCTTCCTAACATCAATATAATGGTAAACTCCACATTAGGACACGAAATACTATATTTCATGGATGGTTTCATCGGTTATAATCAAATCAATGTAGTTGAAGAGGATAAAGGAAAAACTTATTTTATCACACCATGGGGAAGTTTTTATTATATAGTCATGCATTTTGAATTAAATAATGTTAGATCAACATAAATTTGAAATAAGACCCATATTTTTCATTATATAATTCATAAAATATTTGAAGGCTACATTGATGACTTACTAGCTAAATCAAAAGAGAGATACCATCATGTAGTAGATTTATGATAGAATTTTGAAAGGTTGAGACAATATAATGTACAATTAAATACCAATAAATCCATCTTGGGTTTCACATTTGGTAAACTATTGGGCTTTATAATATCCCAACACATCATTGAGGTAGATCCAAATAAAGTCAAAGATATAATGGATATGTCTCCTACAAAATTAAAACAACTTCAATATTTATAGGGAAAAAATTAGGCATTATGTTGCTTTATGGCATAACTAGTAGGTAAGACTCAGTCATTCTTAACAAAGACACAAAATTCAAATGGGATATTGCATGTCAAGAAATTTTTAATACATTCAAATAATACTTGTTGAATCCACCTATCTTGGTACCAGCCATACTTGGTAGGCCACTTCTCCTCTGCATTTCTATGACCAATCATGCAATAGTTGCACTCTTGGCACAACATGATGACTAGAATAAAGAGAAATTTATTTACTACATTAGTTTCACACTTTTTTATTATGAACAAAAAAAATTTGTAATGGAAAAAATCTATTTGGAACTCATATTTACTACATAAAAAACCCAACACTATATGATTAATAATGAGACATAGGTTATTACAAAAATGGATCCTTTAAAAATTCTTATGTCAAAACCACATATATCTATCTGTATAGCCAAATGGGTAATTATATTCATAGAATTTAATCTAAAAATCATGTTACAAAAATTGATAAAGGGCCAAATAATTGCAGACCAATTGGCAGTAGCACCACTATTAAATATCAATCCCATCAACAATAATTTTTAAGATGATTTCATAGTTTACAAAATTACTTTTGACATAGGGATGATGTTTTTTTTATAGTTATATATGTGCATCAGGTACCAGATCTAGAATTATCTTTGTCACTCTACTTAGGGAAACAATTATGCTAGTATATCGATTAAGTTTCTCATGAACAAATAATATCATATAATATGAGACACTTATCTTTGGTTTTTCTGAAGCTTAAGCTCTCAAAGTAAAATCCATTAAGGTTTTGGGGATTGAAAGTTGGTTTTTAATCAAGTCAAAGAGGTCTACCGTACCAAAGAAGAATGCTTAATTATGTACAAGAATATGGTTCAATGTCTATGTGATTAATTCAAATACTTCTCTATTGAAAATAATCCTCTAAAAGACAATTGTCATGCCAATGAAATGGAAAGTGAGGCATTATTGATCCCTATTAACATAAATTATGAGAAATATATATTCACTATTAAAAAATTATAGTCACCATCAGTATCCCATACTAACCTCATAGCTCTATCAGGTTTAGCCACCATGCATAGTAAAAAAGCATCAGAATAGTTTTTTGATATTTAATTTTTTTTGCATAAATCTATCATGCTAGATACATTCAATATGAATGATAAGAATAAATTATAGATAAATTCCCTCAATTACATCATCATTAGTGGGGAACTATTTAATTGATATTTTATGGACACTTACTCTAATGTTTGACATATGAAGAAGCTAAGTTGACCATTAGCCAAGTACATGATAGTGAATGTGGTGGCCATTTTAATGGAAAAACAATGTCACATAAATTACTTCAGCAAGGGTATTATTGGCCCACCATGGAACCATAATGTCAATAATATGCTAAATTATGCAACAAATGTCAATGACATGGTAATTTACACCATGCTCCTTCACAACAGTTACATCCTATTATCTCCTCATGGTTATTCATCCTATGGGGTTATGATCTAATTGGTAAAATGAACCTAGAATCAATAGGAGATCACAACTTCATACTTATGTCTATTGAATACTTTATTAAGTTAGTGGAATCCATTATATTTAAATCCATAAAATGAGAATATATATGTGATTTTCTCATGATGAACATCATTTCTCATTTCAGCCTACCATCATCCATCATTATAGATAACATAACCTCTTTTAAGAATAAAGAAATAAATTTTTTTTGTGATAAATATAAGATCCAACACACATCATATAATCCATAATATCCACATGGTAATTTCCAAACATAAGCTACAAATAAGATAAATAAAAGTATCATGAGCAAAATTGTTACCAAATTTGGTGATTAATGGCATAATCAGCTTGTCTATGCATTATAGGCTTACCACACTATTATTTGCACAATGACAATACCTACTCCTTATTTAGTAGTGTATGAAACTAAAGCAGTTATCCCACTAAAGTTAGAAATTCTATCCTGACAAGTATCCATCAAAGGGATTATCACAAATGACCAATAGAAAGAGAGACATCTTCATGAGATAGAATAGTTGGATCACACACACATCCAAGATACATAGAACCTCTGAGCATACCAAAAATGAATCCAACAAGCATATAATAGATGAGTTCATAGCAAATAATTCAAATTCAATCATCTTGTTCTAAAATATAACCTTAGAAATGTCAATTCCAAAGAAGAGATAAAAGGAAAGTTTAAAACATAATTGGCATGGCCTAGACTTATTCATATTAAAGGTTAGCTCTAAGGTATACCATCTATATTCATTTATGAACACCACGCATCTACAAAGATATTATATATACATAATTCATAATCTACTTGTACGTAGTTTCAATATTACAAGTTAATTGTACATAGTTTCCTTTATCTTGAAACTTATACATAGTGTCACTTTTATATTTCTTGTACATATATTATACTCAAAAAACACAAAAAAAATAATATGTTAAAAAATATAAAAACATTTAAATATTACTCAAAAAATACAAATTTTAGATTGCATGCATTTTCATGTTTACATTCCTTCTATTTATTAGGAACTACATATGTTATCTATATTAGTGTAGTTAGTTTTATCATACATACATGATTCACTAGTTCCATTTGAGAGTTCATAGATTAATAAAAGACTATGGTCCTCTAAAAAAATCCATATTTTATACCATCCACCCATAGGGGAACATACACATATACATTGATTAAACATTGATATATTAGATCATTTGGGACATGGTGTCCCCCAAAATTTTACACATGAAATTTTGTGTTACCCTTATTAAATTTTTGTCTTTTTTATTTTGTGAGTTAGTTGTCCTTGTTAAAACTTAGTCCCTTAAATAAGACTCAGTATTTAGTATTTTTCCTTATGATTGCATTCATTCCCAATTGCTTCAAATTGCTCTAGAAGGTTAGAAAATGTCTGCTTGGGTCATACTCATAAAACCTATTTTATTCATCTTTCTAAGAGATTAAAAAAATCTAAGTGTTGGACTTATTGTTAGACTAATTTGGGTTCTCAAAGTTAATTTAATTATTCCCTTTGAAGTAAGTTGTCTCAATAAACCTAAATTACACTATCTAAATCAAATCAGAATTGAGTAATGACTTTGCTTCTAGTGAAAGTTGAAGTAAAGTAGATTTGTAAGTCTGTAAAGCATAGATTACAATAAACATAGGGTTTCAAAGTTACTTCACTTTCCTAAAGTCATAATTAAAATCAATTAAGGTTCACAAACCCTAAGTCTTCACAAGCATAGACCAAATCAAGGTTTTGAAGGTTCTTAATTTCATAGACCAACTCAAAAAAAGTAGTTCATGAAACCCGACAAATGTCAAAATGATTGCATGGATTTCTTCCCACGTGTCACTTACTTTTCATTAATGCATGGGTTAATATAAACAATTGAAAAATCCACCTCATTTCTTACCTATATTTCAAGTTGTTTGACCTGGCTACTGCCCCTGTGAATTTTGAGCAACATTGTTTGAGCTTCTGGAGTGATTTTTGAGCAATTCCTTCTCAAGCCATTTGTATTCGAGGTATGTAGAGTGTTTTCCCTTTGTTTTTTTGTTTACTTTTTGGGTTTTCATATCATTTTTTCCCTTGTTAATTTTTCATTTTCCACTTTGAAATTTTCTCTATTATTTCTTATTTTTCTTGCAATTATTTGTCTATTTTTGCATGAATTAATGTTGTAAAAACTTGTAAAATCCTTAGAGACATTTTGCATGTGAAAAACCTAAGAAAAATCCCCAAAACCTTGAATTTTTCTCCAAATTTCTTATATTTGACCTAGAACATATTGCTAAATATTTTCACAACTTCTTACTTACCTAGAGGCCTAAACCTTAGTGGCTGGTCTTAAAAAGCCAAAGCTCACAAAACACTTTGCCTACTCAGAATTTAAACAATTGCTTGATTTCTCAGGCTCCAATTACTCATTTCTTCTAATTCATTAGGTTTTCCAACCTGAGTAACTTGAACATAAAAACCTGAGTGACTTGTCCAAATAAACCTACAATTGTAAATACTTGGTACTCACTTGGAGTTTCTAAGACTTAAGACTTGTATAATTCCTAGACCTTCCTAGAGTTTCAACACCCTATTACTTTGCATGAGTTTCCTAGAGTTTTCAAAGCTTTCTACTACTATAAATGCCTAATATCTAAATCTTGCTTAGAAGTGTTACTCAAGACAATAACTTGACTTAATTACTCAATCTTTTCTAAATCAACAAGAGCATTTACTGAGTTTTTAAGAGCATATACAAAGTCTTCCTAGTATCAATTAAAAAAATATCAAGATCAGAAGAAGAAGCAACTAGAGTAAAATAAAAAATGACTCTAATTGAAAAATTTCGTGAGATATCACTTGAATAAGCTCCAAGCCCTACTAGGAGAGGGAAGTCTAAGGCAAAGAAAGTTTAGAAGTCAAAGGAATCAAAGATGAAGTATGAATACAAAGGATATCACATTGAGTCCTATATTACTTCCAAGTTGTCTAAGATATGTGATACTAACATGGGACACATTTCCATAACTAAGCTATTAGAAAGGTCAAAATCCATAATCAAGTAGATTATTTTCTAGGCTAACTACAAAAGGATGTTGGAAACATAGCCTATATATGAATATTACCCTCTGTTAACTCTATCTAAATAATTCAAGCATTAAAAGAGGGGAAATGATGGATTATTTTATGAAATCATCTATAAATTGAATGTTACCTTAAAGGCCAAAAGAGTATCATATGTAGCTTGGGAGGTAGTTTCCCATTTTGGATACATTTTCATTCAATTCTTGAATTTCACATATCTCAAAATGGGTGGTTTCATGGGGACACCAGTCAAGTTACCCTAGTACCCTAGTGATTAATGGATTCTAATGGAAATATGCATGTAGCTCATGGAGTTATATGACCTATAGTCTAAGGTTCATTGTTCCTCTATTGGTTTTCCCATTGTCATTGGCCATTATCACTATGCAAGCATTTACAAGGCAAATAATGTGTAAACAAAAATGTATCACAACTACAATCAATCACATTTTGAATCTAGAGGAAATTTTGATTATAGAAGCATAGCTCAAAACATAGTTTATCTTGAGTATATGCATATTCTTGTGCTTGAAGACTTATGGATTGATAGTAGAGATGAGTTTGAGGTGAGAAGAAGAGACAACAATAGGATGAATGTTGAGAAAATTCACTCTTTTGATTTAGCTACCATTCTTGAAGATATGAAAGATGACATACAAGTGATTCATAATTATTATCATACAATAAGAGGATACAATGCTCCACTTCCATAGATTGAATTCAAAAAGAATTAAGTCAAAACTATTGTTGAGAGAACTTTAGTAGTTCCCACTATGATTTTAGCATGGATTCTTGGTAAAGGCTACTATATGAAAGAACCTATAATCATAGAAATGGGCCAAGAAAGTCACAAAAGGAAAGCAGTGAAAAGAGAAAGTAATCAAGAACATAAGAAGTTAAAATTGAAGAAGAATGATTATGATACATACTCCATGGTGAAAGACAAGGATCTAATTCAGCTAGTTACATTTACATCTCCTTTGGTATCTTCCATTATTCTTAATTCAATCACTCCCCCTTCTACCACTCCCATCAAATCTTCATATTCATTGCCGATGAAAAACATACAAAGAGTAATGAAAGATGTAAACCCATCCACACTCATGCCACCTCCAAAGTCTCCAATCTTCAAATCCCCTTAGAAACTTAGTCAGAAGGAGACTAGTGCTCCTCCTCCTCCACCTTCATCCACTCCACCTACTACTCCTCCTCCACCTCCTTAGGTGGATCAGCTGACCATTCCTTTCATTCAAACCCAAAAAAATCCAAAAGTAGTAACTTCTAGAGAGGTGACTACATCTTAGGATGTATCTCAACAAGTAATAACATAACCTAAGAAGCAGGATAGAGGCAAAGAAAGAAAAAGAGACAGAGGCAGAGAAAGAAAAAGAGAGATAAAAATAAGGAGAAAGAAAAGGAAAAACAAGTATATTATAGTGTTGTTCAAAATAATCTAGATGCACAAGAAGTTCCTTCTCAGGAGATAGTGGTAAGAAATAATCAACAACAAATGGTAGTACATTCATCCACCTCCACTAGCATAAAGTTTTCTTCATGGTTGGTATTGAAAATAACTCCTGAGTCTAAAGAATGAATTAAATTGGAGGAGATAGAATTATAGCTTCTAAAAAGTCTTGATCATAATGGCAAGAATCCCAAAAGTGCCAAAGTGACTTCAAAGTTGATAATTGAGCCTTCAGGCTAGAAATTTACATAGATATCAGTTCCTCCATAGGGCAAGAATAAAAGTGAATTCACTAAAGAAGACTTAATAGTCGCAAAGATATCACTTGGATAAATCACTATAAAGGGCTTGAAATAGGACACAAAGACCCTAATCCATACTCTTTTCCAGAAGCTTGATGAAGAAAAAAATGATAAAGCTAAGTTGAAGGAACATATTGCTAAGTTGTGTGAAATAATTTCCAAGGTGGAAAGATCTGATCCACAAAAATCATTAATTTTAGGAGGTGTATTTGATAAGTAAATAATAAAAAAGGTAGAGAAAACTAGGGACAAGGCCAAGGAAGTTGATGAGTGGATAGAGAAGATGTTACAAACTGCATATAAATGGTTTTTTGAGTTCCCAAGTACTCTAGCTAATATTGAAAATAAAATGGCACATATAAATATAGTGATGAATGAGATAGAAAATGAGAATGGAATATTTGAAATGTAAAAAAAAACCTCCAAATAATAAATTATTTAAGTGATAAAGTTTTGGTTCAAGAATAGATTATTCCATAAGGATCAATAAAGAAGGCAAAACAAGAGGAACACCGTATATTTTTTTGCATGTGCATTTTAGGAACAATGTTTGAAGAGATGAAGACTCTAGAAGAAGATGCTCGTAATGTGAAAGTGGATTTGTAGGATTGCATCTTTTATCTCAAAAATGTTTGGTCTAAGAAAACACCAAGGACACCTAAACAATTGCATTAGCAATTCAATCAATTAATTGAAAAGGCCATAATTCCTTTCATAGCAAAATATATAAGGGAGTTAATCAAAAGTAAACAAGAAATCAAGACGCTAGAACCTATACTTGAGAAGGTGAAAGATTATTGCAAGAAGATGGAAAGGGAACTGCTGAGATATGAAATAGAAAGGCAATCAATTGCCAAATCAGATGATGCAGATATCTAGTTCATGATGTCCCAACATATAAAGTGTAGAGAAAAGTGTAGATCAGAGGTTCATGAGTTATAATGATTTCTATTGATTCTTTTCTAATTCTTCTACTTATGTGAAATTGGTTCAAAGTGAATAAGAAGGAAGTTGATTTCTTTGGAACTTTTCATCTAAGGGGATCATTTGGTGCATTTTGTGAAGATTAACATGGTAAATTTTGTGTTATCTTTAAATCTGAACATAAATTCTAGTTTTTCTTAATCATTTTCTGAAAGAATTATAATCTCTTAAATGTTTATCTATTTGTATAGATTCAATAAGATCTATAAAACTACATGTTGTGAAGTGCAATTTTATTCTTTCTCACATATTCTAGTCTTTTCTTTACAATTTCTCAAAAATTCTCTACATATTCTCTAAATCAGCTACTTACTTGCTACCAAATCACTCTATTATGGTTCATGAGCTTTGTGATTAAATTAATAATGAAAGATAAGATCACTTGTGCATAATTTGTATATCCTATGAATAACTAAAATTTGAGAATAGTTATAAATAGATAGACATAAAGCATATGAGAGATTCACCATTAAGTGAATGGGATTTAATCCCATGACTACCTAGGTACTTTTGCTAGCCTACAAAATATCTAGCCAACAGGACATCATACACACAACTTTTAATTTTTAGGTTATATTTTTCTATACTCCATATCACAAATTTGGCATTGATTATATCTTGATATTTATCATCCTATACTACATTGATTTGTTTTTACTACTACTATAGGCTTAACATATGTACATATTATTTCTTATATGGCTTTATACCACATGATTATGCATACTTTCATTTCTCACTTTACTAGTCTAGATTTGATTGTTTCTCTTTGATTCTACATCTAATCAAGGGTATTTGAATATGCCATTATGCTTTCATTGTGTAATATGGTAATTTTAAGAAATGAATTTAACTATGCAATTTATATCAAAATTTACTCAAAACATCAATCCACTTAAAAAATTCAAGACAATTAGGATTATAATGTAAAGACAAATGAAATATTCATACCAGCATTACATCTTAAAAGATAAGTTCTCAAAATAAAGATCCAAACAAAATCAAGGATAAATGATTATGGATGACCTTTGTAGACTCATATTTTCATGGACAACATGTGATTAGCTTATCAATATTTTTATTAGTAGACTAGTGATTGATTCATGGATTGGATGATAATAAATGGTATGTAAGTTCCTTAATTTCCTTCCTTAGATTCAATGGAGGATGATATGATTTAAAGAGTAATGAAGGAGAATTAAAAGTAAATGCAAATTCTTTCAAATCCTCTATAATTAGAGGATTCTAGAGAGGAGGGCTAAAAAAGAGAGGATTCTAGAATTGGATAATTTTAGAATCCATTAGGAGAGATTAATGTTTATTAAAGGGAGGTTAGGTTAGTGAATAGACATGTTTTAGGTGATTAGAGAGTAGGATTGTAAGAAAGGCCACTCCTAGGCTAGGGTAGGTGGAAGGAAATTTAAAACTCCCAAATATTAGATAAGATAAGATTTGTTAGTGGATAGTGGGGATTTAGGTGAATTATTAGGGATGAGATTTTATAAGGTTAGTTTAGGATAAAGTATACATTAGAAATATTAGACTGGGACTAGGATAATATGATATTAGGATAAATTAGATGGAAATAGATGAAATTAGTGATGTTAGTGATGAAGTGAGAAAATTTAGATCCATACATTTGGCCCTTCTTTGAAAGGTCATTGCCACTAAATGAATTAGGAGTGATGGTATTTCAAAGAAGAAAGACACTCGTGGATGAATGATAGTAAATGATGTTAGTGTAAAAATGATGCCCCCTCAAGGGGACATGCAAGGATGGAGGTGGATGGACACTTGAAAGAGGAAATGAGGGGTGGGATGTGCAAAGAGATAAGGGATTGGGATGTGAGATTGATGATTAATAATATGAACTCGACATGAGTAATGAGATACAAAGTGATTATGCCCCTAGAAAAGACTCATGCAAAGGGAGCCAAAATGATTGTGTCATGATTATCAATACACACCAATGGGGAGTCATACATAACATGATGATGATAAGAGAAAAGGCCACAAGTTTTTGACCTATCCTAATCAATGACACATGCTAGAGAGAGATATAGATAAATATGATAAAGGCCATAAGATTTTAACATATCCCAAGCAAGGACACATATTGAGAGAACATCAAGCCAAAAAAATAAAAATATAATGAATTGCTAAGATTAACAATGAGTGTAGCTCAAAGCTAAAGGTGAATAATAAGATGAGAGAGAAGAAATGATATGATCAAGTGACCAAAATATGAAGGGAAATAATTGGATTACAATGAATTAAATCAATGATCCATAATGTGATTAATAATGATGATGCTCCTAGCAAGGACACATGTAAGGGAGTCAGAGATGATAATAAAGTTATGGTATTGGTCATGTCCCAATCAAAAGAGGAAACTGTGGAATTTAAATGATGAATTGATGAATAAGTGATAATAAATGACCGATGGAAGAAAAGATGGGTGTTATGATTTGTTGGGCCCAATTGATAGGTGTGGGTGATTGAATGGGAAGATTGGGGAGATGAGTTCAAAGTGGATAGGAATTGATAAATTGAATAATTGATTGATGATATTTTAAATCAAGGATTTGACTAATGTAATATGTGAGGATGATGAAATATAAGATAGATGTGATGATGAATGATAGGTAAAGAAGAGAGAGTGGCCAAGATAACCTTAGACATGTTATGTGACTAAACGTTACCTACATAGTTTGAAAAGACCTTAGGCCAATGTAGTTCAGACTATATGATAGATGAAAATGATTGTTAGACATGTTAATTATTAGATAGAGGATGTGACCCAAATGTTATACATGAAGATAAAGAGTAAAAAAGATGGGAGATGAGATGATAAATGTTGATGACTAGAGACATGATAGATGAGTAACTAGAGGATATAGATAGGATGATAAATGGATTAGAGTAATGATTAGATATTAGGTGACTGGATTGAGATGATTGAATCCATGATGGGATTAATATTATTAGACATTTACACACATGAGATAAGATAGGTTAAATGAGTGCAATCCATTATCCAACCATCATTACTATAATAGTTGTCATCATAGTCTAAGCAATCCAATGTAAATATAACACTAGGAAATATGCCCCATGATATAGTATGACCAAGAGGATGTTGTGCCAAAGTGCATGATTATAAAAGGAGTAAATAATAAAAACTGCATAAGGCACCTAAAAGCATTATTATAGTTTTTTTTGCTCCATTGTACATCCTCATTCATTTCACCCTTGATGAAAGATACATGATGCAAGTCTAGTTAAAATACTAACAAAAGAATATAAAAATAGATGAGTAAATAAGCATATTTAGATATATACATGATAAAATACATGAAAACAAGTCAACACAGAACATATAAGTAACATACACAAGTATTTGCATAGAGATGTGTTGTGATTAGTGTCTTGTCTATTGTCTTGATGAGAGTTGATGGGACGATTGATCGGGTGATGATCTGGAATACATATTTCATGATGATCATGATGTGAATGTGGATTAAAGATATATATTTTTTATAAGGTATGGAATTAGAGTAGACTAGGGACTATGATTAGGATAAGGCTACATAAGACATAATACAAGATGACTTGGACATTGAGACAAGGCAAGATGACAAAATTATAAGATCATTCGGACATAGGACAAGGTAGGATGAAATGGACACCTTAGGACATAAGTAAGAATACATATGAAAAGAAGACTAAGATGTTTTTTGATTTTATGGATTTTATATTTTTTAGGTTTTTTGGAATATTTCAATTTTTAGGGATTTTTGGAATATGTATGTACACTATTCAAAGGGGGTTACTAGAAAAATGAATAATGAGCCTAGAAACCATTATAAGCATAGATGGAATGTTAAATGAGACAATAAAAGAATGATTTTTAGACTAAAAAGGGGATGAAGAGAAAGCAATAATGGACTACAGATTTCCAATGTATACATCATGAGGAAACCAAATACCTAGTTGCCTGTGTCCATTGGAGATATGACAAGATGATTCTAGAACATTCTCCAAGACATTTTACACTCCCTTATGAAGGTCAAGACTATAATAAAGGATGGATATAAGAAGATACATGATATGATGGTAGATGATGGGTAAGAGCAATGGCCAAAGGGTGGAATGTTGAATGGGATGATAAAAGGATGAGGGTGAGACTAAAAAGGGGATAAAGAGCAAGGAAGAATGGAGTAAGGATATCCAATGCCAACATCATGAAGGAACTAGATATATAGTTGCCTAAGTGTCCATTGGAGGATATGTTAGGATGATTTCAGAACATTTCCTAAGACATCTTCCACTCTATTATGATGGTCAAGACTATAGGAAAGGATGGATAGAATAGGATGCATATTATGATGGAAGATGATGGGTAGGAGCAATAGATTGAGAGATAAGATAGATAAGGATGACATGGATGGGATTGACAAGGGATGGTTTTTACCCTAATTATTGAGGTATAATGTAGATAATAGACTATTTTATCATGATGCCAGAAACTAATTTTCATCGTGGTACATGCCAAAGGTGATAGAAGACTATTTTTCACCATTAGATGAATGATTTCTTTTGAGTTTTTAACTTTTTGGGCATTTCAATTTATTAGAGGTAAGTGAGATGCAAGATGTAAATATTTTTGTGATCTTCAGCCAATAACTATTGTAGTTAGATGTGATGTTGGGAGCATGTTATTGATGTTGAATGTATTGATGTCTTTGTGAACTTTTTTGAATCTTGATTGAGACCCCTCCAAAAATATAGACTAGGTAACTTTGTCATACCTACAAGAGACAACATTGCATGGTTTTATGAGGTGTGGAATGGATATATTTAGGGTTTGGATTTGATGGTGATGTATAATAATTAAATGAATGATAGAATCATGATAGGGAGGTGTGATGGGTGATTGAAAGGTGGGAATAGTAGTCACACACACTGTTGCACATGTTGGATGTTCTATATTTGAATGGTGTCATATGAAAAAAGACTTTAAAAGGTCCAAGACACTTTGACTTTGTAGTTTATCTCTGATCTAGTTATTTTGAATATTATCAACTATCTTAATATTAATTATGACTTTATTTTGATTTTAGACTTGGTTATATCTTGACTACCCCTTTGTGCCTAAATTTGGGCTTTAATAGAAGATCTTTGTCTTTTAATTGATAGATGATGATTATTTTTATTTTGATGGGCCCCTAGTTCTTTAAAGAGGGTTTCACTAGGGGAAGACACTTTTTAATTAGGCAAGTGATTTAACTTTTCTTGATTTTGACTTACTGGATCAAATATGATTTGATCATCATGTATGAATTTTTTAATATGGTATGGGACATTTGTATTTGTTATGTTGCTCAAGGAAGGGTACAAAAATGTAAGTTCCTATTTATCCCTATGGAGGGAGGTGATTAAGTGATCATTGACATGAAGAAAAAGATCTATTATGGATGAAGATGGGGGGGATGGTAGGATGAGGTCAATGAGTGGTGATGGGATAAAATAATACTCATATAGGTTCCTAGGAGACCCAATTTTGACATCAGATAAAATTTTCTCAAGATTAACAAAAGGATCATAAGACTATCTGTAGGACACACATCTGAGGTAGGATCAAATTCATCTACTGATAAAGCTTGTAATAACTCTGTTATGACTTAATCATCTTGGTTGGGATCAAAAGATATGCCTTATGATTGGTTGACATCTAATTTCAAAGTAATCTAAAATTGGTAGATGTCATCATGAGTCGTAACATCTATTAGGGATGATGTTTCTGATGAGGAATTTGATTTAGATACTAATTTTGAGAATGATCTTGATGTAGATAAGACAAGTGTTAACTCCAATACTAACTCTAATTTATAAGATGTAATACTAATAATAGAGGATTCTTTGTCCACAAGTGACCTTTATAAATGGGCTTTTTGATGTGATGATTGGGAGACATTGATTTCGATAAAGATAGGACCATGGAAGGACTCATGAGAGAAGGGAGTACTAGGTTTATGTGAAATGGACTCATCGTCAATGGAGGATTTATCAAATATGGGGGGATCATGGAAGATGGACTTGGTGTCTTGACTTTTGCTTGAAAAGGAAAGGGATTGATTGTGATCAGGAATGGAATCTTAGCATACCTCTTATCATTCACCATTAGGTGTAGATTCATCTAATTCATATTCAATTTTGAGGTCACCATGATTGATGAGGTCTTGGACATAGTTTTTGAAGGTGAGACATGGATTAATGGTATGCCCCTAGGTTCAATGAGATATGAATTATTGATTGGCTTTATTATAAGAAGGCTTAGTCTTGGCAAGATGAAGATGTCATATGGGTAGATTAACTATCATTTTACTAGTAACAAATTGGGAAAGAGGGCTTATAAGGATAAAATAAGAGGAATATTGGGCCTCTCTTCACTTCTCAACTTGGGTGATGAATCATTAGACTTTAGATCAAATGGTTATCATCATAATTAGGTAGGTAAACTCATAATAAATGAAGTGGCTAGGATTGGATTACCTTTACGAATAGAGGAAGTGTAGATGACTGGATATGACTAGTGAATGGAGGATGTGAATGGGATTGGGTAGTATGAAGACTAGGAGTTAACTCATAGGAATGGGTGTGGATTAGAGGTAATTTTGGGAGAAAGGGGTCAAAGTTTTTAGGATGTGGAGTACTCATCTAAAAGAGGAGAGAAAGGAGTGCATCCTTATTGGCTATGGGGCATTTCTAAATTAAAATATTGACCAAATAATTTTTGTATACCATGGATCAAGATGGGAGAAAGTATGAATGATGTAGTTTTCCATCCCCAATTGGCAAGTACAGGAGATTAAATGGAAAGATCAAGGGATGAATATGGGATGTGTTGGAATAACTTAGACAAAGGCTTGATTTAGTTGGATCTCAAGTTTGACTAGATGTTTGATGTAATGTGATTTTATATGAGGTAAGACAAGATCAAGTAGACCAAATTAGGTCATGAGCTAGACTTTGATGATTTTGACTGGATTCAACTGAGCAAGCTACAACAAGATCTAAGATTTATAGGGGGATAGACTATCCCAAGAGATTGATTTAAACTAGGGATTAATTGTATTAAAACCAACTCAAGACTAAGATTATCAACTTAAGGAGGATTAGATGATGATAGGATTGGATTCAAACTTGATTTAACATAATCAAGTAGATGATAAGGACCTTAATGTAGAAATAATTATTTTCTAATGTAAGTGAAGACCAATGTATAGATATAGACTTGACGAGATGACTAATATTGATAAGGATGATAAGGTAAGGACATGCTATATTATGATTAGGCTAGATTGTATATATAATAGATAAGATGACTAGGCAAGATAAGGTCAAGATAAATGATTGGGTTAGACAAGGACCCTAAGGATGATTAAGATAAGACAAGGTGATATGAGGATATGGTGACATAGATTATTAAGATGTGATTGGATATAGATAAGGTAAATTTTAGTACTAAGTGATAAATATGATGCTATGGAAATCTAATGCTAAGTCTAGGTGAAAAGCGTGAGTTTAAACTATGGTAAGATGTGATAGAGGGATGCCAACATTAGATTAAGGTATGTAAGTGATGGGGGTATGACTAGTGCTAGATGGATGATATTATACTTAGTATGTGACTAGGATGAGAAGGGTGATGAGAGATAGGACAAGATGCAAGTTGGCATAAGCTTAAAAGGATGTACACAAATGTACAAAGAAAATATACACAAGAGGATATTGACAAGGATATATAAGATGATGATATGTGAATGAGACCTAGGTTGGTGTGTATAATATTGGATATAAGGATAAATAAGCTCACAAACAACACTGGTCTAACCTAACACTCACCAAATCAAGAAAATAAAAAACCTATGACTAGTAAACTATCTTTGGGAGTGTAAATCAATGACTACATCATCTAATGGCTTCATGGGTGAGGTTATAGGCTGGTGACTCATTAAAAAATCTCCCAGACCCTTTGAACCTTGTTTAAACATAAAGAACACTATGGGATTTGATAGTGAGTTTGAAAACAAGTCACCTATTATGGATAAAATTCCTATTCTAAGTTATACAATCTCTCTAAGGGCATCCTTGATATATACAAGGTACATGGGGCCTAACTCTATATAAGGTGTTGTCTAATGCTTAGGTTGGATAATTAACTCTTCACCTTCACAAGATCCTATATAGGGTCTCTTTATTGGCATAATGATAACTCTCCCTCTTATTTAGAATCTATTGGAATAAGGAGTGTGGATTTGTGCATGGTGGTGAAATCCATGGTCACAATCCCCCTAGGACTATAGTAAGTGCATGGGTATTAATTCCACATCACTTTGCCCCATAAAAAACAAAAATGGGAGGGTTTATTAGTAGTTTTTAATCCTTTGAGACTCACCTCAAGGACATAGTGAGGAGAGCATACACTAATGTATCACTTGGGTATAGATAAATAGAAAAAAAGTTGATCAATCAATTAAGTGTGATATATATAAAATATGGTTTTCAAAGTGCCCAAATATTTGATAGGCATCTTATAAAGTAAGCAATTAGTAATTTCAATTTGGAAATCTTGAGGGGTAACTTGTAAGACAAGATGTTAGACAAAGACAAAATATGACTTGTAAAAAAAGTGGTTAGTTTGGTAAAATTAAGTGAGACAAAATTGACACGAAATTTACCACAGTAAAAATCCAAACCAAATGTTAGTATAATAAATCTCAATAAAAACACTGATAAAAATTATATGTTTTATGCTATAAATTTTTGAATTAGGGGCTAGGACACAGGGGTCTCATGGTGATAGCCCCCAACAAGGTTAAGGGGAAAATCCCCTTATAGGGTTCAGGGGTAGTTCAGAATGAATCTAATTTCACCAAAATTTCCCAAAAAGAACGCACTCAAAAAATGTAAATTTTTGAGGCAAACAAAAGGAAATTCCAAATTTTTTAGTTTATGTAAAATTGTTACTATTGTAGGCTTATACATAATCATTGTTATGTTAAATATTATATAGAGAGCAAAAATCACTTATGACAAATTGAAATTGTAGATGTAGACAAGAGATAATGCAATCAGTCAAAAAATTATTACTATAACTGTGTGGTTAGTCAAGTTCAAAATTGCTCATAGCTTTTGAAAAATTACATATGATAAAAAATCTTGTAAAAAATAAAAGACGATATTGATATGCCTAATGAAAATGGATTATACTAAAGCTAGTTATATAAACTAAGTCCAACATGAACATAATTTAGATAACAATATGATTTTATATAAATTATAAAAAAGTAGTACCAAAGAAAATTAATTACAAAAAGGGATAAATCCTATATAATATGACTGTCAAAACTATAACTACTAGTACCAAAATCTCAACTAAAAATCAATATCATAACTGCCAAGAAGTGTCTTTTTAAAAATTTATGAGAAACTTAATATATTTATAGATTTAAGGAAACTAAATGTTTGTATAATAGGTGTTAGGTAATGATCTTATCAAACTAAGGCATTTATAGTAGTTTTCAAAACTAAAGCAAGATTAAATTAAGGTTATTTCAAAAGTGCATCTAGGGAGTTGTAGTTTTGCTCAATAGTATTTTTTTAAGTCAACCCTACAAAAATAGAAGTTAGATATTTACAAACAAAAAGTAAGCAAATTATACATTAAAATCCTTAATTTTTTTACTATTTGTCAATATCATGACTGAATATGTCAAAATCACAATTAGAAATCAAAATCACAACTAGAAATTCAAAATATCAAATGCATAGAAGCATTTTTGACTAACTAAAAAGAAATAGTTGCTTATCTAAATAGATAGCAATTAGTTTTCACAGTTAGTTCACAAGCATGATTATCAAGGTCAAAATCACTTGTGCAAAATCACTATTTGTAAATCAAATTTGGAACTTGTCTAGAAAAAGAATTCTTTAAAATTTTGAGCCCAAATTCTCCTTCAGTTCAACCTGCAAGTTGAATCTTCACACTTCACACATATAAGGTTATTTCAAAATGAGGGATCCCACTATGATCACCAAATGTAAGATGGTAATTTTGAGTAATGGATTTGATTATGCAATTTATATCAAAATTTACTCAAAACATCAATCCACTTCAACATTTAGAGCCAATTAGGATTATAATGCAAAGACAAATGAAATATTAATATTAGCATTACATCCTAAAATTTAACTGCTCTAAATCAAGATCAAGACAAAAGAGAGGCTAAATTATTATATAATACCTTCGTAGACTCATATTTTCTTGGACAACATGTGATTAGCTTGATAATATTTTGATTAGTAAACTAATGATTAATTCATGGATTGGATGATAATATTGGCATGGGGTTTCCTTAATTTCCTTCCTTAGATTCAATGGAGGATGAGCTGATTTAAATAGATAAAGGAGGGAGAATTAAAAATTACTTGGAAGCCTCTAGAATTAGAGGATTCTAGAGAAGAGGGCTAAGATAGAGAGTATTCTAGAATTGGATGATTATAAAATCCATTAAGAGTGATTAATGATGATTAGTGGGAGGTTGGGTTAGTTATTAGACAAGTGTTAGCTGATTAGAGAGTAGGATTGTAGGAAAGGCTACTCATAGGCTAGTGTAGGTGAAAGGGAATTTAAACTTTCTAAATATTACATAAGACAAGATTTGTTAGTGGATGATGGGGATTTAGGTGAATTAATTAGGCATGGCATGTTACAAAGTTTGTGTAGGATGGGGGATATATTAGAAATATTAGACTAGGACTAGGATAATATGATATTAAGATAAATTAGATGGAAATAGATGAAATTAGTGATGTTAGTGATGAAGAGAGAAAATTTAAATACATACACATTTATTTTATTATTTGGACATGTGCCTATGTCTTTGTGTATGCTTCTTGATTGTGTATGTGGAAATTTGAACATGTCCTTCCATGTGACTCTAAGCCAAACTCAAGTGTTTTTTTGCATATGCGGGAATTTGAACATGTCCTTGTATGTGTGGTTTTTCTCAGAATTAGTGACATGTACCCATGTCCATTGTATTGTGTACTATTGGCCTAGTTTATGTCCCTCATGTATTTGTATGTATGCTTTCATATATACATCATGGCCATGACACTTATCTATTACTTTTTGCTTTCACATCCAGTTGTGATGCCACAAGGGACCTCATCCATCTCCACTTCCTTCTTGCATGCCTTGATGGAAATCTCAACACATCCCCCCAAGTAGTTTACTCAGATTATATTTAGATTGTTATTCATATACATGCTTACATTGTTATATCTATCTTGAAAACCTTTTTAATGCTAGATCTAACATGCATTGTACATTGCCAACTTATTCTCAATCTCTCTTACATTTCAACATCATGTGTACACACTATATTGGTTTATCACATAGATATCATATATTTTAATTATAATAAACATGATGCATAGATTTTATTTTGAGGATAATTATTATACAGGTTCAATAACTAACCTCAAAATATGTGTCATTCATAGGGTTTTGTCAAAGAGATCAATCCATCCTAATGCACTCAAGCCATATTTTTAGCACACAAACATAAATTATAGATCTTATACTCAGGAAAATGTTGTGAAATAAAATAATACACAAATAAGTCTCAATTTTTCCTAGAAACAACACTTTTAGACAATAGTTTAGTATGCTACTAGGATCCGAATGTGTTATAGTCCACCAACTAGGTTATTATCCAGTAGCCTAAAAATAGAAAACTATAGAATTATCATATAGGTATAGAAGGTAAAATTTATATTTTCATAGTCTCAATAATAAATAATCAGATATGCTCAGTATATATTCACTTTTTACAAAAAATTATACAATTTTTCTGGAACTGGGGGCACCATACATGATATAATCACTCCCATTTTAGTTTCATATATGCATAGACACATATTACTATAACTTAGTCCAAAATCCATATGTATAGATATTATAATTAAGGGCATGTATAGGGCACATTATTTCTATATGCTTTATTTTGCACTAGTTATCTTAGATGGAATGACAAATCCATGTCATTATCCACATTTTATACTTAAAACACCATATGCACTAGGATTATACTAGATTAATGCCTCATTCCATCTGTAGTGGTTGGCATTCTCAAGTGGTCCCTAAGCCATTTTACATTTCAAATTTCTTGAGTGGCACAAAACCATTTTTTCTAGATTCATGGCACCAAACAATTTTAGTTTTAACTTCTTATATTACACATGGGTAGGCAATGATGGATTCATGACCTACTTGAGTTATTGATCTACCTACATAATAGGGTTGGAAAACTCATTAGTCCAATCTAAGTTATTCACATATTATGATCCATCGAACAGGGGTGGGTAATGATGGAGTCAATTCCATCTTGAGTTATTCATCCACCTACACTTGGGGATTGGAAAATTCATTAGATCAATCTAAGATATTCACTATTTAAGAACCATTTATATGCACACAAAGGATTTCATGAGGTTTTGCATTGGTTTGCTTACCCAGTGAGGTGTATTCATTCCTTTCTTCTATCTCACATCTCTTTAATCTGTTTTGTCTTTGATTTTAATATTTTTTATGTAAGGACTAATTTATATATATTTCATTTGTAGGACATAATAGAGAATATTTCATAGAATCAAACCTACATTTATAGGTTTCACCTCATAGGTAAGTCCAAGTATGTTTCTCTTTCTTTTATCTTAGTCATTTGCTTTATTACATTTCTAGAATAAAGGTGAAAAATATAGTCATATGAAATGTCATTTTAGTTAAATGAGTGTCACTTGAGACCAACCTATCCTTAGTTTATCCCTAGCCCTATCATAAGGCCTCCTTTAATCCTTTTATATATTTTATATGCATCTAGCTCATGCCCAAATATACGAAGAGCCAAATTGAGCCATGACCTAGGCATCCACCATTATTTTTCACATGTGTGAGCCAACTTGACAATAGCGGGGCCCTATTAGTATATAACATAGTGTTTTATTGGTAAATGGGGTAGTTTTATTGACCCTTATATTCCCTTTCCCCTAATGGATATATTTCCACTTCCTTAAGTGTCTTAGGGTTGGCCTAGACTCATTTCATGTCTTGACAAGCATTAAAACAATATATAAAGACCACTCTCATTTATTTATTAGACATATGGAAATTATCATGAATAAGCTTATAAATAAGTATGAAAATTAAGGATATTGATCCATATTTACCCCTATTTATACATAAATCCATTTAAAATATCCCAGAGCTCAGTTTTACTGAGGTTTACAGTCTCAAATCACATTCAAAAGCATTCAAATTGGCATTCATACTTAGACATACTAGCATCACTCTCACTTGTGATAGCACTTAGATTGGGATAACTACATCAGGATTGATCCCCTTTCAAGGTATTGATATATAGGTAGTGCTAAGAACATGAGGTGTTGAGGTCATGCCCAACCTACCCTACTAACACCCCTCTTCTTCCACTTATGTTCATCAAAATCCTAGCAAATATGAAGGCTTAGGGTTTCAAAGTAAAATTAGTCAAAATGCAGAATAAGTGATTATCTAGGTCTTGGTCATATAGGCATGGGCTTCCTAAAATAGAGCAAAGGTCTTCCCATAATTTCATTGCTTTAGCTGTATAAGGTAATTAGTGCTACATAGAATGTTTTTAGCATAGTGCACTACTAATAAAAAGGGTCATGTTATTATCTAAAGAGTGTTCTGAAACATGTTCTCTATTAATTACACTTTACCATGCTCTTGTATCACTTCCCAACCCACCACTTTTCCATCTTATTTATATTTTCTGGATAGGTACACCTTTTTCTAATTTATTTCTATTTATAGAATATTTAAATAAAATAATTATGGTGCAAATTGGTGGCTATTGACACTGTAGTATTTTATTCCCTAATTTATTACTTATCTCTTTATCAACGTAAGGTTACATTCCATAATCCTAAAAATATAAACCACATCCCGTTTTTATTTTATGTATTCAAACAAAATATATATTATTTTATATAATGTTCTCTCTCTTCCTTTGCAAAATGTTATTTTATAAAGTTTCAATCTTAAGTATAACAAGTTTATGAAGGAACATATAAAATTATCACCAAAATAATTAAAATAGAATAAGGTGATACCCATTTTAACACAAAATTCATTGTATACTATGCAAAAATTACACTTAACAACATGAGAGGGCTTATGAGGGAAAGATTGAAAAATACATTTTAATTATTATATTCTATTTTACAAAGTTCTAGAATTTTTTTAAATATACAATTTGTAAACTATACCTTGGGTAAATAAAAATTTAGAGAGGAGAAAACTTTGACCACCTAACATGAAAAAATCCTAGTCTATCAAAGTTGTGTGATGAGTGGCTTGACCATGACAAAAAAAGGTGTTTTGATGAAAATTGGATTAATAGGTGAATTAACCCCAATCAAGAAAAAATGAAAGTGTTATAAATGAAATTTAAAAATTCTAAATTAAAATAAATAATTGAATTCAATAAGATGAAAATAATTAAAATAAGTATAACTCTATAAATGAAATAAAAAATTAGCTATTACTATCTAATTTTTGACGATGTTGACTGATAGAGAACATAAACAAGATAACAATGATTATATTTACAAATTCCTAGAAGATAGATCTAAGACTATGTAAGGATATGAATGCTAGATAATGAAAATATCAAATATGAATATTATCCTAGTCAGATGATTCTATTTATCTGTAAAAAATTAGAAATTAGGGAATAATCACTTTCAACGATTGGATTTAAGTATTATGTGTTGATTTGAAATTTAGATGAGTGTAGAAGACCTACACATAAATTTTGAAAGGTTTAAACCTTAATATGCATTTTAATGATTTAAATACTTTTAATACATAAAGGTGGAGTGTAATTAGGTTGAGCTGACCCCAATCACCCCCATAATGATTGAATGTTTCATAGATATCCAATACTTTAGGGAGGGATATGAAGCCCATAAAGTTCTCCCATCTAGAATGATTTATGTAATTATATGAATTTATTTAGAATCATATTGAATAATTAATCATATTTTGATTAGGGTTGAATAAAATAAGCTTATGACTTAGCTAAGGACTATTTGAAATGTCTAGAATTTGAGTTAGAAAGAATATGAAACTTTTGCTCAGTGTAAAAGAGTGTACATGTGCCTATGTATTAAAATTTCCAAGTGGAATAATAAGTGAATTGAATGTGCCTTTATAGAAATTAAAAATGGGTAACCACACCCTAGGAAGCCTAAAAACATGAAAGACAAGTTAAGGGAGGGTTTAATTTTAAAAATTGACCACTAGAGGGCTTAAGAATGCCTTCCACTATTACCCCTATTGGGATTTGTTTTCCCACAAGGAAACATGCAAATATTTAAATCTAGGTTAGGCCATGTAGATGCTTGAGATTATTTTTAGTAACAAGAACATTCTTGTAAGTGGTAAATGATAGTTTTTAAAATAAATATTTCCTCTTATGTGTTTAGGATAGGGTGAATTATTAAAGTAAGTATTAATTAAGTGCAACAATTAATTAAGGTTAAAATAAAGTATAACTATCATGATCAAGTATTTCATTAATATATTTAATTTACAACATTCCCTGCATCCCCTTACTCGACCCCTGACCCTTTAATTTATAAATGAAATTACTAGATTAAAGGAAATATATGTTTTAGTGTGTAAGACACACTTTGTCTTTGAGCTATTACTCCAATCATGTAAGACACCATACTATTTATAAAACCATACAAAACACATGAAGTACCTAATTTTTTCCTTTGAAAAATGAAAATTGAAAAAACTTGAATTTGAAAATAATTTTTATTTGAAAAATTGAAAAAAAATGAATTTAAACATTTTTGAATCTTGAAATGAGAGCAAGAGAAGAATACACCCTATATGTGTGAAACCCATGTTGATTTTGTGACTTTTCTTGGATAAGATGCTTCTTTAAAGCATTAGATAATTATTTATTATCCTGAAACACTTGGAGAAGGTTGGTTTCTTAGCTAAACCAATGGAGAATTTGAGGGCGATCAACCCCAGAATTGAATTTACATATGTAGATTAGAAATAACACCTATTGAGGGATGCATAAACTTAAATTTAACTTATATGGTATTTGTAATCATAATACATGAAACATGTTTTAATATAAAATAGATTCATAGATATAATGCTAAAGGGCATTGAACCTCTAGGTTATATTATGCACTTAAAGTGAATCAACCACTACATATGGCTTGTAAATTCAATTGATTTTTTTTCCTAAATGGATGATCAAAATAGAATAGAGTAAAACCATGCTCCTAAAATATCCATATATATATATATATAATAACATAGTATGCATGAATCTGCATCATGTCCTAATTGTAATTGTTTGTAGATGCCAATTATGAATTATGTTTGAAACTTATGCATAAAATTGTATCATGCTCTCAAAACTATGTAAATTTTTAATTTGAACTTGAAACATGATTATATATGAATGGCATATGCCCCCATAATCAATGCCAGTGACTAAATTTTTAATCATTTTTCAACTCATAAAACTATATTTTATGCGAAAACCAATTTTTCATTCTTGAAAAGCCTTATCTCTTAAATGAGAATTTCAATAAAATGTTCTTATTTTGAGGTGAGTGAATTAATCTTGAAATCCACTCATTTATAAATAAAATTGAAGTTACAACATGTGTAATAAGATGTAATCATTGAAAAATGTAGTATATGTGAAAAGTATATTAGCATGGTAGAATTCTTATTATTTAAATTTTAGATGTGACATATGAGGCAAGACCTTTAAAAAAATTTCAATTAAGCTCATTTTAATATAAATTAGAATTAATATATTAATTTTAATTATGCACGATATGGATCATGTCACTTATCAAACTTAACTAGCTTAACAAACACACAAGCAAAACAAAACAAAAGTGAAATTATAAGGCCAAGGGATGAATGCAAGGGGCATTTTAAAACTTTGTAAATATGAAATTTCACATACAATAGACATGGATTATGTCACAAACAAGGGACATCTTTAAATATTGCACATAAAATAGGACTGGGGGAAAAAATAAAATGTACATGTTAAAATATCACACATACCAAATAAGATCTCATAGATATGTTCAAACAAGTTTTCACATAAAGTCCAAGAGCCACAAATAATATATAATCAATATCTAATATGCTATAGACATATAATATCAATGGAATATAGAACTAGAAATGTAGTCTAAACAATGCATATGTAAGTTAATCATATCTAACAAATAGAATATTTGTCCACATGATGTAAAATATATATGATAGTAAAGATATTTTTAAATAGTATAGAGCTCAACAATATATGAGCCATGGAATAATAAAACCTACACATATTTTCACCTAAAAATAACATGATCCCACTTTATCAAGGATAAATGGTGGAGGTAAGTCCAACATCTTGATGCCTGTAAAAAATTGTATGTCCTACATAACCCTCATGAATACCAATTAAATACATATACGATAAAAAATAAATAAGTTATCTATTAATAATGAAATAAATAAAATATTTAAAATATGTAAAATAGATGTCTAATCATGCTCCTGATTTTGATTTTTTTTAAATATTTTAAATGTTTTTGCATTTTTATTTTTCTTGTATTTTTTAAATATGTAATTTGAAATAACAACTAGTGATAATCAAGGTGTGGAAAGTAGAAGAAGTGATAAATATATGAATAGTTTGTAACATGTGTCAATGTGAAATATGCACTATAAATGATTTTATAGCCACATTGTATATGAGTTTTAAATTTGAGAAATTTGTAGCCAACTAAAAAAAATATGCAAATGATTGATTTTACATATTCATGTCATCAAAATTACACTTGTCTAAGTATATCTCATTATGAATAATATATATTTAAAAATAAAATACTTTTCATGGAAAATAGTGATTCATAAACTGAAATTGGGTGCAAATTCAAAAAATTGGAAGTATTAAGGCTCTACGTGCTGAAACTATGAATTATGGGTGGAAACTGCCATAAGACATGATCGACCAACTAGGACAATAATGACAACTGGTTATATCCTTGAGAAATAATGACCTATTATGAGTGTAGACTATTAAAACAAATAGATAAATAGTAGATTATAGCAAAATTTTATCACTATTTTGAATTATTCAAATCTAAAAAGTGAAAAGGAAGAGCCTAGAGGCAAACAAGTCAACAAGAGTCAAGGGATTAGAAAAAATGATTAATCGGTTGTATATGAAAGAAATGGAAGAAAATGATCCAATAGTCATTAAGTTATGTATAATCATATTTTTTTCTTTTTTGAATTTTATTTGAATGTTTTTTGGAAAATTTTATTTAAAAATAAAATGTAAGCTAACCAATGATCTCATCAGTGTGAGAAACATAACAATCAGTGAGAAGTGGTAAATGTATGACTTTTATTAAATTAATTGTGCTATATGTGCACATATCATAATTATAAAATATATTACATGTGTTATAACCCTCACTTATATTTCCATATTCACCCAGTGTATTAGTTGTGTCATTCTAATAATCTTATATATAAACATCATCATAATCATAATCATCGTCTTGATCCTAAAATTGTGGTATGCCACTTTTGTCTTATTTTGTATTTGTATATGTAAATCCAACTACCCCATACTCTAGTATTGACTTTTCTAATTTTAATTTTGTAATATTTACTATAACATGTGCCTCTATTATTATTCTATTAATTATATTTGATTGAATATTAACTGAAAATATGTTTTCCTTTTAATACTCTTTCTCTATATATGTTCCATATTTTTAAATGATAATTAAGTTGACCTCATGATATAATGTAATGTAATCATTTTATTTTAGTAATAAATTCCCCTATTTATTTTAACCATGATCCTCCTAGTGAAACATTGTATGTTCTTGTATGATAAATAATGTTGAAAGTAAGACAACACTCTTTTGAAGAAACTATTATTGTTAACTCAATTGATCTTAGACATAATTTTGATGAGATAGTTTGATCTATGTGTTAGTATTTATATCCAAGAGATACAATACATGATATATAATAAAAACTTCTTTCGTGATAGTCCATAACTTTGACATCAATAAATTTATTTCCATCTCTGTGAGTAGTGATAATGAAACGTTCTTAATATGAAGAATGGCTTGTAATTGCATCCTTTGGAACCTTACTTGTAAAATTATCTTTTAAAGTCATATATTGTTAGTGAACCTTTTTTTAGAACCTCTTTCTTAAATATATTGTCTTGCTTAGGTTGAACTTATTTTTTCAACTTCTCTTTGAGTAATTTCTCTTTTTTAACTTCTCTTATAGATTTTGTAATATTTTGAGTTCTTTAATAATTTATTCTTTTAATACCTCATATTTTTTCCAATTTTATATTTGTATTATTTGTTTCTCTATTTTTCCTTTTAATTATTTTCTTGATTTATCTTTTCCATTTGCAGTTGTTTTTTATATAAACTATCTTGTTGTATCCATGCCTGTTGTTTGTGTTCCTTTCATACTAGTTCTATTTTTTCCACTTTTTCTACTTGAACTTGTTATTATAGAGATGAAATAATAAGTTTATTGGGTTTATTACTTGATGTATCTATTATAGTATCACCACTATCAATTATTTTTTATATTTTGTTCTTAAAAGCCAAAAACGTTTTTTATAATGTCCATGCATTTTATGATATGTAAAATAGTATTTTTATCTAATTATGAGAGGAATACAAGGTAATCTAATTAAATTGTTTCAAACCATTTCTCTTATAATCTCACTTGAACTCTTATTATCCTTTTATACTCTTTTTGAATCAATAATTATAGATGTATATTACTTTTGAGGCTCAAGATAGCTATATGAAGATGTATATGCATGATTAACACTAGCATACTATATAGTCTTTGTATATGTGTTATTAGTTTCCCATCATTTAATATTAGAAATAAAAAACTGATTTTACTTTTTAAACTCTTATAGACTTTCTCATAGTGATGACTTGATCTTGAAGGAATTCACAAGCATAAATCCTAGGTACTTTTGATTGGATATACATGA
This sequence comes from Torreya grandis, assembly GCA_037957365.1. NCBI lineage: Eukaryota > Viridiplantae > Streptophyta > Pinopsida > Cupressales > Taxaceae > Torreya > Torreya grandis. The sequence goes on from JARHVA010002951.1 coordinate 78,572, forward strand.
AAACAACATAAAGAGGAGATGTAAGAGGTTGATGGGGTTTAGGAAGGAAATTTTGATTACCTTATTTTATAACTATAGGGTGAGTCAACTTACCTCATGGGATAGTAATAACATGGACCTAGTTAGAAGGAAACTAGTGATCTTGAGAAGGGATGATAGAAGTAATGAAAGAATTCATACATGGATTTTGTCATCTAGTGGTAAGTGATAAATTTTTTGATTGAATTTTGAAATAATGATAAATGAGAAAGAATTTAGGTTGTTTATTATTAATCCTTATGACATCTTTAATGTATGACTGTTATTATTCCCATGTCATACTTGACTTAACAAAATTTTGTATTAATGTTGCTTGTGTTTTAACATGCTTATAGAATGTAATCATAGATTATGTGAACAAAAGTAACACAAATATAAAATTCTATAAAAATATGACAAATTTTTGTGTATGGATATTAGTAAATTATTATGAAATCAAATGTCAAAAGAAGATAATTTTAATGTCAAATATCATCCAATGTCAAAATAAAATTCTTTTAGTATTAGCTATTATGTCTGAGGTTGAAATCAAGTTCTTTTAGTGTCATATTTAGATCCAAGGTCAAAATAGAATTTTGTTAATGTCAAATAACTAAGAATTTATTTAAACCATAGGACTTTTTTTTTTGAAACTGTATAAGGTTATAACCATAAGGTAGAATTAAGGTTTTTCAATGCTTAATCAATAAATGATTTTGTAAAATAAATAGGTCCTCCTATGTGCTTAAGATATGGCGAAGTGGTAAAATAGATAATAATTAAGTGCACAAGTTAATTAAGAATAAAATGAGTACAACTAACATGATCAAGTATTTGTAACTAGATTTAGGTTACTATAGAAGGATACAAGTTAATTAAAAAATAATGAGATGCAAAAATTTGTAATTTTTTTATATTAAATTAATTATATGTTTTTCATTTATTACAATTAATACAAGGATCAAGAGTAGTTAACATAAGGCCCAGGAAGTGAGAGTTAGTCAAGGGATCTTGGTGATTGATCGCTTGGGGAAAATGAGAAAAATTAAGGTTAAACATGAGTTTGTAAGTTTTTTATAAGTATATATATATATATATATATATATATATATATATATATATATATATGTTTTATTTTTGGAATAAAACTATGATTACAGGGCCACCAAGTAAGCAAGAACATAGTTAAAAGATCTTGGATGGGACATAAAATATTTCAACATGTGAGCCCCAAGATAGGGGCTATATACGGGTAATAAATTTACTATATCATTTTCCATTGTAATTAACTGTGTAAATTCTAACCTTAAAACATACAATAGTTAAGTTATGTATAGTTCATGGGTGGATAGACATTTTATTGTAATTGATGGTCTTTATATTGAGGAGGATGATGATGATAATATTGTTTATGCTACATACATAGATGACAATACAAAGATAGAGGGTGCCTCATTATACAATTATGATGTCTTTGATGATTATATAGATGAAGAGGAAAAGGATGAATATTATTTAGGATAAATACTCATTTATATTTTTTTTTGAATGGATATGACATTAATTTGACTCTCTCCAACATCAGACATTGGTATATATATATAATTATCACAATTTATAATCTATTTAAATTACAAATGATGCTTTTAGATATAATTGTATCAATTTTTTTAATAAATTTATATATGTTTAAATTCATAATATATATATATATATATATATATATATATATAAATACACATAATATATATTTAAATAATAATATGTATATATTTTAGAAAATAGAAAATAACTCAAGATTAGCTTAAGATAACCTCTCTAGTACATATGATCTCATAAGAGTAATGACACTCCTCCTTAGACAAATGAATAGAAAAACAAAGAATAGAATACATTTAAGGATCTTCGACTAGATATTTCAACCGAAGGTTTCCAACTAACAATACATAAATGGAAAGGGTATTTATAGATTAAGAAAGAGTGAATTTCCATTCTATTATTATAAAAATTAATTCAAACCTAGATATCCTATGAAGAGGTGATTTAATATTGGATAACATATATTCTAATACTTATCACATTCTAAGCCTAATAAATTATGAAATAGTGCGTAAGATAACCTTAATATAGAAAATAATCATAAGATACTTTAAATTATGTGTATATAAAATATGGAACTAACAACCCCATGAATTACCAGTTAAAGACGTATATATAAAAATTAGGCATAAAATTATCAAAAGTGGGTCTCAAAAATAATTATTTATGAGGTACCCACGTACAATAAAAAACTATATGAAGGAAGGATGACTACACAAACCACCAAAAGGTTTACCTCCTTAAAATGATATTCCAAAGGTAGTAAAGGAAAGTGAGTAAAAAAATTAAAAAGTTTTGATGATGAGGGCTTATGATGGAAGACTGAAAGACATCCACCTATACTGAACAACATTTTTTACCTTTGCAATAAAAAAGATAAAATAAATTTATGAAGAATTTCCTATTCCATGATGGAAGACAATAGAAATAACATGAATATATATTAAACTAGTTTGAACTTGAAGCGTGTCATAAGTCTAACAATATCGTGCATAAGGCATGAATATAATGCCACCAAATAGACCAGTCAAAACAAGGAGATGGACCATTTTCTCAAATAATGTCCATGTGAAATGGAGGGTAGGAATTAACTACCTTCAAATTTAAATAAATAGGATCCAATAAGAATAGTGGATTATCATTTATTTCACAAACTGTGTAAATTCTAAATAAATCAATAAGGGAATCCCCATCAAAGAACTTCAAAACATAAAATGAAAGAGGAACCATAAGACATGGAAGACCATTGTTGAACTTAATAGAGATAAAATATTAAAAAAATGGAAGATATAGAAGACCCACAAGACATGATAGGTCATAAATGAAATGAGCATCATTGGAAGTTCTAAGAAACTAGTATGAGCACTTACATGAGTGGAGAAAACATCCTTTATAACATCATCAAGATGATCAACAAATGATGGATCTATAAGAGCAACATCCTATATAAAATAGGAGATGGATATGCATAGAGACATATCTAAAAAGAGAATAAAATTACTTGACATAAAAATATTATCACAATCAATATAAGGAGGAATGGTAGATAATTCAATAAGTTATGGAGTGTCTATTGATTCATATTTGGTGTCTCTAAATATATTATAAATAATCCTCTAGATAGTCCAAAGACACTCTATACAATCCAAATGGTATATGAGATCTTGCATATAAACTTTCAATACCAAGTGACTAATAACAATGCCACATGAATTTATCTGGTCATTATATTTAACTACATCATAAGAAGCATTAAAATATACATATAGAAATTGAGAAAGGTCCTATATTGAATAACTATTTCTTCTGATGATGTTATGATGCATAATTGGTTATGCTAATAATAATTTTCAGAGGTAAATTTTGCACAATATTATTTTGTGTAAAATCTCTCAAAATATTAAAAGTGTGTGACCATAAGCATAATAATACAAGGAAGAGAGAGAATAATAACCCTTGTATAAAAAAATGATGAAGCATGACAAGTCCTCACACAAGTGCTCAAAAGTTGAGCATGCCATTTATCATAAGAAATTAAAAAATAAATTCAAATAAATAGCTCAAATATATCATGAAATAAGTGTGATAACAATGCCCAATAAACATGACATATTTTTATGAAAAAGGATTAAATATATGGTTTGGCACATAAACCAAGGTTACGAAATATAAATATTCCCCCAAAAGGTGTGGCACTTTATTGTTAGTGAGTGTACAAGATAAAATGAACCCATCATAAATTCTTACAACTACACAATGTGATGTATGATATGTTTACCCTAATTATGGTTTTACTCAAAATAGGAACAAACTAATTACAATTAAATATAACTAATCATACATCCATGAATATATATATTTGAGATTTATCTAAGAAGCTATGCTTAGAAAAATTCTAAGTGTAAATAAAAAATAAGCTATGTAAAGTAAATACAAAGGTTTAACGAATGTGTTTTACTTATTTTAAATTAATGTGATCTACGTAAATTATAATTATGGATAATTATTATTTTTTTAAATATATAAATAATACCTTACTATGAATTGAAGGATGGAAAGATTAATATTGAACTTGCTATATTTGGAATTGATAAAGCAATATGAGAGAGATGTGTTTAGCTTATTTCTATATTATACCACTCATAATAGTCATTACATATTCCAAAAATATTATGTGTATGCTTTTTCTTTGATCATATTAAAAAATTATGACTCAAACCCTGCTTGGACTCTTTCGATAACAATGAGACTATTGTGATAACTGATACGATCTTGTCTCTATAGGAAGTGTCCTTGTAGGATGTGTAGGTTTATAATACCTCATATAGTTACACATGTGCCTATAGCATGTGATCACCTTTATTAATATTTAGTGATCATGTTTTCCCTTCTCTTTTATTTGAAACCCTAATTGAAATTTAGAACACAAGATGACCCTTAAAAATGGGTTTGTATGTTGGACTAGATAGTCCCAACCACACCCCTATGAGTGAATAAGAATTACATACATTACATTACTCCTAATAGGAGTAAAAAAAAAACATAAGTATCCAACCCATGTGTCTATGTGTAACATCATGATTAACCTATAATTTAATGTAATGTGTGGCCTTTGAGACTTGGCCCCATGCAACTTTGACATATGTGTGTATTCAAACTTAGATCTAGGGATAATATTTTGAGGGGATTTTAAATTTGTATGTCTTTGTGATAATGTCTTAAGAGAGTAATAATTATATTTTAATGTGTTAAAGTGAGTTTCAGTGTGATGGTTAAGTTGCCAAGTGAGTATAACCTTAGGATTTATTTGTATTTATGGTTGAATTTTTAGTATAATTTCCTGGTAAGACTGACCCATGAAACATATCTAGGATGACCTAATAGAGATTGCCTAATTTTTAAAATATCAATTAAGTTTTTATGGACATTACCAGTAGAGGTAGACACTTGTGATAAATTATAACTATCTATTTATTATTGGTACTATCCTAATAGTGAATATGATTGATATAAGATATGAAAATAATTTTTTTTGGATTCTATAAGGTTTATATACAAAACTAGGTTGAACATGGATATATGTATCTAACAAATTGGGTCATGAATCATAAAATTTGGGTAGATGAATAGGGGAAAGAGTGCACAATATTTTAATGTGTGCATAATGTCCAAGTATATTAAGGTGTGTCAAATTTGATGTTCTAAAAGTATTTAATACTAAATTTAGGTGTCTATTAAATGATCACCCCTGATTACTATTATGGATTTATAGACCTTTAGAATGACTATGAAAAATATCTAGTTATTACTATTAAAATATAGGCTTTAATAACCTCTCTTGAGTAGACATTTGTTATATGTGGGTTCATCCTAAGTGGTCATAACATAGTTATAATAGCAAGTGTCAGGTCTATCTCTATATTGCTGACTCTATCTATGTAAGGTTGTTAAACTTAATCTTTTTCAGTAGTGTGGTGTCTATTTTTTCATGTTATTATACATTTACTTCTTTTATTTTCTAGGTAAAATGTTTATAAATAATATTCTTCCTCTTTGACCTAGTTTGACACTCCAAAATAAATAAAGAGTTATGTAGTTGGTCAACCACCGAAGTGGTGTTACAAACTAATATCCCTCATGCTTGGAATTATACCTTTTATATAGTTATTTAATTATGTGGATGAAATATATCAAGTGAGGAAATGGAACCTTGTCTTTCCCAGAAATGATAATGTAGCTATATGAAAACTAATACCCTCCATTGGCAAAACGGAAATGATGATAGACCAAGAATAACAACCCCATCATAATTGTGTAAGATATGACTCAATGAATCTAAATTTTAAGTAGGAGGAATGGTTTTATGCTTAGCTATAGTATTGATATTTTAATATTCATATTTTCATGTATCTCTTCCATTATCTTGATTCATCAAATGACTTGACATGACCCTGTGTCAGTTATATTTTATATTAAAACTATTTAAGCCTAACATGCAACTAGAAAATAATGTCAAAATATATAAATATTAAAGGCAATATAATATGAGTGAATAGACCATTGGATAAATTTTAATAATATTTACTATGAAACTTGAGCTTAGTCTTGGTTTTCTAATATAATGAGATTTTATAATTTTAATAAATTAAAAAACATAATATTTAAGAATGAGATTGAGATAACACTAGTAGCAATTGGTCTATTTAAAGATGGAGAGATGGTCTCAACTTACGATTTATATAAATAATTTTAACAATTAGCTTATCAATTTAAAATGTATGGATTATAGATTAATACCACTAATTTTGGAAAACTTAACAACATGGTTTAACTAAGACACCTACCACAAATCCATGAAAGGGACATGCGGCCTCTTAAGCACAAACATGTTGAAGGAAACACCTACGTTTGAATTTTTAAGTTGTTAATCCCTTTTCCTTGGGCCTTAGAGACATAATAACATTGGTGCCTTCATCTTACATTCTTGAGCCTACCATTACATACTCTTCATTCTTATAGTTTTTAAACTTCAACTAAATACTTACAAAAATATTCAAAATAGATTCTTTTTGCACAACAAAGGATTTCCTAATGTTTTATTTTGTAATGTGTGGATATTTATTTAATTGTACCTATAACTATATCTCATTACTTTAGTTACACATTTTAAAGTCATGAACAATTATGTATGAATGTTTTATTCATCTTGACCTTATCAAATAGATTAAAGTGAACTTTAGGCATGAAAGGGGGCTATAAAATTTATATCTTAGCATATATTATATTTATAGCCAATTAAATTCAACCCTAAACTAGGTTACCATGTGAATTAAACCCTAAAATCCTAAAATCATGCCACATGAAATAAAATTATGTATTGTAATAACTTCGTTGGAAATGGTCCTCCTATGCAGTCATTACTCCTTTTTTATGGCAAAGATTTTATATTTTTATCTTAATTAAAATTTTCATTTACTTCAAACCCCTTGTTATCATAGGTATAAGGAAAATTGTTAATCAAAAATATTTTAAGTCTCCAATTATATAATATTACTTCAACAGAACTAGTCAAAACTATATAACCATTATGATATTGTATCATCAACATACACAGTCAACTCATTTCTAGGAAGTTATTTATAACTAAATAGTTTAGAAATTTTATTTATAGTACTTATACTTTTTTTGATATGAACTTACTTCTAAATTAGCCTTTTTGGTTTTTCTTTTGTTTCTTCTCTATATTATTATGCTTTCCTTAAAACATTTATATTTATTTGTTTCAATTAGAGATATATACTCATTAACAATGTAATTCTATTATCCGTTTTTAGTTATTAAAATAATTTTCATTAATGATAAATGTCATTATATCTCATGTAGTTCACAAAAATACTTTTCAATAATTATGGTAGGAATTAGCTGATATACGACCCTTGTTTTCAAAGACCTTTCCTTAGCCATTATTTCTTATTTCCTTGCAAAATGAGCTCTAACCTCTTACATATATCATATTTTTTATCCACATTAAAATTTTTGCATTATAGTAATTGAGGAGGGCCCATGAAAACTTTGTAATGAACATCCATCCACACAATAATACTTAGATCATAAAAATAGATTCACCAAAAATAGACATTGTATTACACTGGCGGACTATATAATGTGTATGTGTGTAAAACCAACAATGCTTTCACCAGAATAGAAATATATAATAGAATACATGTATACCAACTTTGGAGATGAATCTAAGGTCCAATAGGATACAAAGGGTATTTATATATAAAAAAAGAGGTTATTCAAATATTATTATTGGCTGAGTGAAAGGTGGGATACGATCGCTTCCCAAGATACAACTAATATTTTTGACACATGTGAGGATTAATACCACTTAAATAATGTTGTGAACATAATAATCACCCCTTGGTAACACATAAACTAAGGTAGAATTCACATCAATTTTCAAAATAACACACACCAATCACATCCTGAATACTAGCTTAGTTGATTTGGTAAAAGAGAATAAGTATTAATCTTAGAGTATGGGTCTAGAAACTAGGCCTAATGAGGTACCCATGAAAAATAATATTTAAAAATAATAATTAATATGATTGCAAAATATGATGATGCCTCTAACATAATGAAGAAGGAAACAAGAGTAGATCTAATGAATATGGCTATGTAAATAAGATTGAGTATTGATACATGTTCCATCTAAGTAAAATTCATGGTTTAAACCAAATAGGGTTGTCTCATAAACATTTATAAAAAATTTAAAACCTCAAATTGATTTGATTAAAAATATGGTATCAAACAAAATAAAAAAATGATTTTGAAAACCCCGTAAGGGTTGGGATATAAATTTGATAGATCAAAAAACATAAATCCTTTGCATCTACTAGGAATAATCACAAGGTATGCATAATATACTCAAATAACCAAGGAAGCATTATAAATACATAAAATTCCATCCCATAATGCTAACTAGGGAGTGAAGACAAAAAAAAATTCATACAAAACCTAAAAAATGGGTGTCAATGTGGTAGATGTGCATAAAAAAACACTACAAAATCCTCCTCAATGGAGAGTGTCCAATATGGCACATGAAATTAATAAACAACTAAAATTTAAAAAGGGTGCATAAAGAAAGGCACACACACATGAAGGTAAACATAAAAAACCACCTATGACACTTTATAAATCAATGTGCATAGACAATACATTTGAAAAAACCACCCAAATTTTGTATAAATCATTGAAAATTGATACCATTTAAAAATGAGTTGGCACCTATAGTCGATGCTAAGTAATATGATTCATAGTTTAAAAAATAGGCCATTATTTTGAAAAAAATCAAATCTTATTCAACATCCAAATAATTAGATGTTATAATAATGAAGACCATAATTAAACACTTAATTAAAAAATCCAAATTTGAGATACCAGTCAAACATTGTGGCCTATAGAAGATTTAAAATACATGATTTGGTCAATTAATCACAAAATTAATTTTAAATTACATAAATATAGTTTATAAAAATGAAAAACTAGCCACACCACTGTGTAGATCTTGAATTAATAGCCGTGAAAAACAATCACCTTTCTAGGCTTTATGGATCAAAGTTTATAAGCCATAGAAGTCAAACACTCTCAAAATAAAGATAAATGGTGAGGTCTGTATACACATAATATTTTAAAACTTTATCAATTATTGATGCTTTCTCTCTTGCAAGACCCTGTTGAGTCTCAATCTCTCTAAGTGCATGCTTTAAACGGGACATCAAGAAAGGGGTGGGTATACCTTTGGTGCTTCATAAGATTATTGTCCCATATACCACCACTTGATTTCAATCCAACCTTATCCAACACACTTCCCTAAGCCTTTCCTCCTTTATTAAACACTCCTCCAATCTTTCACCACCTTACTTATCCCCTTATTAAGCCTAAAACCCTTTTTGATAGTTCAAATTATAATATCAATCCCATCGACCCTGTATGCAAATTGATAAAAGCATGTTGCGGTTCAAGGTTAGCTCTAGCCAACATAGACTGAGTCCTAACTTGTTTTTAGAAAATAAAAATATAGATTTTATTGGGACAACCCTATCAATTAAACTTTTATAAAGGTCTAGGATTTTTTATATATATATATATATATATATATATATATATATATATATATATATATATATATATATTTCTGTCGTTTAAAGAGAAGAGAAGAAGAAGAATATTATATCACACATATGCTTATCCACCATTCTACTTGAGGTGCATAATTTAAGGTTTCAATACTTTATTTTAAGATATAAATCTTATCTTGTGGATAAGTCTTTTGAGATGCATAGAGAATATGTATATACTCAAGCTGAATTATCCTTGTTATACTTACATACAACAACAACCTCTTACGAAGAACCTTGGCCAAGTGAGAGATTGAGGATCGAGAGGTTCATCTTCAAACGTAAGTAATCCTAACCTTATTCCTCTTTGGTAAGAGTAGATATATTTTTAGTTTTAATTCTCTCCCTTGCATTAGGATTTTATATACATTGACGTGAGTATAGATATTTTGTGCATGTTTATTTTTTATATTTATTACCCCTACTTTGTACCACAAGATTTGGTGAACACTAGATTAGATTTTTCTTTACTTGTCATTTACTTTGTGAATATGAAAACATAAGATCTAACTAGGGTTATTACATGTTGTTGCTTGAATATAGGATTTAAAACCCTTTCTAGTAATGTTATTATGATAAGATATCTCTTAGTTGGGTAGAGTAGATCCATCTTGGTCATGACCCTAAATATCTAATGTATCAACAATCAGAAGTGTAAGTAGGATTTATCTTCTCTGAGCTAGGATTGATTAATATATCAGTTGAATTTACCTTTACATACATTTTAGTGAACCTGACATGAATCAAAATCTTATAGGTTTTATTTCACACTTTCATTTGATCATTATGTTATATATTTATATTTTTCTAGTACTATATCAAACTTGTCAATATAGTTTTAATAGTCTATGCATAGGTTTAACACACAGTCATTCCAAAACAACTATGTTTTGTCTATGTAGATCTTCTACAAATATAGGTGACTAGACTGATCAATTTGGCACACTCTTTTTTTTCAGTTCCATATTTGCATACATAGTCGAACCAATCTACTATGTTCATTATTATCTTCTTTTATCATATAGGTATATAAACATAGTCGATCCAGTTGACTCTATTCACAACTTATTTTTTAGCACATATGTTATGTAAACTCCATTTAACCAGTTTACTCTATCAATATAATTTTTGAATCAACATTTGAGCATCACAACATAAAGTTTTGTAATATAAACATCTTCCAACCCATCAATGTTCATCCTTAATCTCTTTGTTATAGTATTATTTTTCATAAGTTTGCAGTTTATAAATTTAAATCCCTAGAGGAAAATGGATCAACTAGCTTGACATAGTTCTATTGTCTATCTTCTATATAGAAGATAGATTTAACTTGTTCGTCTATGTTCTTCTAGATCTTGATTATGCATTGCATTAACAACCCAATCAACTCTATTTTGCATTATTTTCATATACTGCCATCTAAATGGACATGTACTCTTTACAGTCATGGAATTACCCTTTTTTATACTAATTAATTCACTTTTCCTTTTAGTTGATTACATGCTTAGAGTAAAAAACATAGATTAACTAGGTGGTTTTTCAAATTAGCATTTTATTCACATTGTTTTTTTGTTTTTCACATACTTATAAATCACTTTACACACAAAAATGTATTAAATATTTGCCTTCCCAAGGTATACCTACTTGGATTTCATCACCAAGGGGGAAGCTGACTTTATTTTTTGGCCAAGTATAAAGATGTAATTGATGGTATATATTGAAAAATAACCTAACACCCTTATCATTATGGGATTTTGAAGTGAGTGGGAAAACCCCAATACCAAACCAATACATATCCCTTTCAATTTAAACTTATTGAAACTAGCCTTGGACTAATTTCTAATTCCTCATTATAGCCAACTTCCCAATCACATTAAAATTAAATTTCATTAAAAATTAACAACACTTAGGAATGAATAATTATTTAACATTTATTTTCAAGTTGTTGCTTACTCTTTGCTCATTGTATTTTGTATTGCAAAACTTGCATTAGCTAGCATTGGTGCAAGGTTTATGTTATGTGTTCCAATTGGATCAGTCACATTGATCTAAATACTTGTGTGTTTAATTTCATTTTCTTATTTATTATCTTTTAAAACCTTTCTTTGTTTCATAACATTGTTGTTTATGTTGACATAGTCTCCTACATACTTTTCCACCTATTTACTTGCAGTACATAGTCAACCTGTCTGACTTTGTCTCCTTATCTTTTTGTTCAGTCCCTTATCTAAGTAATACAAAATTGATCCATCTAGATGCATCTTATTATTTTTTGGCACATTTCATGTTCATTAGTACACAGTCGACTTGTATGATTATGTTCTTTTTTCTCTATTATGTTCTCTGATTTACATAACACAAGAAACCATTTTGATTTTATATCCTATTTTCCAAAAAAATTCATCACATATTTAGCCTCATTTTCTCATCACGAATTTCATATTTTAGGATAATACAAAGTTAAATCCAACAAACATGATGATCCTTACCCATCCTAATAGGTTTCCCCAAAAATAGCTTTTGGCTTCCATTTTAGATGAAAGCAATGTGCACGTTTCCACTTGCACAACCAATTATGGGACTCCTTATTAATCATCAATTCATAATAATCTATTATCCTTATAATATGATCCTATCTTGTTAGGTTGTGGAGCTAAAAGCTTCACTGATGCAGACATGGAGGAGGTTGCAGGATGAGTTGCTGAGTGTCACGGAGACTGGCATTTGGTCTGGCCAACCGACGTCGGCAGTATTAGATAAGGAAGCAACCGACGTCGGTCATGGATCGGCCGGCGTCGGTGACCCCCAGGCGGACAGGGACCGACATCGGTCGCCTGTGTGGTTCGACTGCGAGCTTATTACAGGTAGTTAGCTAACGAACCAAGTGTTTGCATGCTTAGATCTATTTTTAGACTGAGAGCTGCGGATCTAATTATTGTAATTAGATGTCTAATCATTGTTTGGATGAGATCTATATAATAGACTCATGGTTGTATTGGAAAATTGTTCTAGTTTGAGTTGAGCAAAGTTTTCTCCTTCTGTGTGTGAAGTGAGTAAGGGTGTTCCTCCTAGTTCCCTATCAGTGCCAAGTTTGGTACTAGTTTGAGAATCATAAGGACTTGGTGAGGCAAGGACAAGGGTTCTTCAGGTGTGTAGGATCTTGGTCACAGGTGCATGGCCTATATAGGAGATCTACATGGTAAGTAAGATCATTGATCTGTAGGTGTATGTGTGTGCAAGGTCAAGGTTCACAGGGGAGCAGAACCGAGTTTGATTTGCAGGTGTGCAGGATCATATAGACAGCAACACAACAGGGAGCAGTATCAGGCAGGATCTACTTGGAGTACAGGTGTGTACTCGGATAGAGCAAAGAGGAAGGCAACGGAGTTCCTTCCATAAGTATGGTTTGTTAAATTGCAGGTTGTTGCAGGTTCATGGGAGATCTACTTGAAGTACGTGGAGTACTTGTTTGAGTGTGTGGAGCACTTGTGGTGTGCATGGAGCATAGGAGGTGAACACCAACTCTGTATTTGAGTTGGGTGTTGGGACCTGAGAGGGAGAGCTTTGGGGAGAATATTTACTGTTCACTTGAGGTGTGGGAAACCTCTGAAGAGGTGGTGGAGAAGAAGTGGCATCTTCTTTATTGTATTCTTTTCTGTATAAAGTGTTAATACAAGTTGTGTATTGTCTCTCATATCATGTGTTATTCTGAATTCTAGTTACTTGGTGAATCTGGTTAATTTTCGCATATTAAGTTGCTTGGTTTGGTAATCAAATTGTGTGCTTCCGGTTTATTTCCCAACACTTTACACACAAAAATGTATTAAATATTTGCCTTCCCAAGGTATACCTACTTGGATTTCATCACCAAGGGGGAAGCTGACTTTATTTTTTGGCCAAGTATAAAGATGTAATTGATGGTATATATTGAAAAATAACCTAACACCCTTATCATTATGGGATTTTGAAGTGAGTGGGAAAACCCCAATACCAAACCAATACATATCCCTTTCAATTTAAACTTATTGAAACTAGCCTTGGACTACTTTCTAATTCCTCATTATAGCCAACTTCCCAATCACATTAAAATTAAATTTCATTAAAAATTAACAACACTTAGGAATGAATAATTATTTAACATTTATTTTCAAGTTGTTGCTTACTCTTTGCTCATTGTATTTTGTATTGCAAAACTTGCATTAGCTAGCATTGGTGCAAGGTTTATGTTATGTGTTCCAATTGGATCAGTCACATTGATCTAAATACTTGTGTGTTTAATTTCATTTTCTTATTTATTATCTTTTAAAACCTTTCTTTGTTTCATAACATTGTTGTTTATGTTGACATAGTCTCCTACATACTTTTCCACCTATTTACTTGCAGTACATAGTCAACCTGTCTGACTTTGTCTCCTTATCTTTTTGTTCAGTCCCTTATCTAAGTAATACAAAATGGATCCATCTAGATGCATCTTATTATTTTTTGGCACATTTCATGTTCATTAGTACATAGTCGACTTGTATGATTATGTTCTTTTTTCTCTATTATGTTCTCTGATTTACATAACACAGGAAACCATTTTGATTTTATATCCTATTTTCCAAAAAATTTCATCACATATTTAGCCTCATTTTCTCATCACGAATTTCATATTTTAGGATAATACAAAGTTAAATCCAACAAACATGATGATCCTTACCCATCCTAATAGGTTTCCCCAAAAATAGCTTTTGGCTTCCATTTTAGATGAAAGCAATGTGCACGTTTCCACTTGCACAACCAATTATGGGACTCCTTATTAATCATCAATTCATAATAATCTATTATCCTTATAATATGATCCTAAATTAGAGTACACACTTAAAATTTTCTTTTTCATAAATGAATTTTCTCAACATAGAGGAAATGACCCTTAAACTATCTATAATCTGATTATCAGTGCTCAAGTAGAAGAACCTATTTCATCCTCACCTACATTCTTTTATGTATTTTGGGGTGGAAATATATTTGCTTCTCAATATTTATCTTCTATTTTGACTCCTACCCACATAATTAACTCTTCTTCTATGACCTCTTCAACTTCCATTCCAAGTATCTCCACTAACACAATGGGTTCAACATCTAGTGGGCCTTTTCCAAAAACCCTCCTCCTCAATGAAGCCACTAGTACATCATTTTATACTAATGTTAATTTTGATAATTGTGCTTCTTTTTATTCCAATGATATTCATTCCGCTAGTGCATCTTTTGATACACATGTTAATCATGCTACTAGTGCTTCCTTTTTTACCATTTATTCTTATGCCACTAGTGTTGTGCATGCCATTACTCATATTATAACCCAAGACACTAATACCAATACCAATGATTCACATTCCGCACACACTAGTCAAAGTACTTATCAAACCCATCAAATCTTATTAAAAAAACTCAATCAAATGAGCACTTTTCAAACCAATAATGCCAATTACATGATGCAAATGCAAAATCATCTCATTCACCTTTAAAATCATCCCTAATAGGTTCCATGGGTAGCACAAAATCCAAATTCCCCCTACCCCAATTAGGGATTCTCTTGGTAACCTCATTCCTCAACCACCCTTCATTAATAAAATGACCAAACATCTCAAAAAATGAACCTCTTATACCTCAAATTACCAATATATACATAGGAGGTATCACACCTACCATCAGTTATAATGAGTCCACTGATCCCATGTTACATTTAAACACATTTGGTAATATTTATAGAGATTGGGTCAAACTCAATACCTTTGTTGGTACCAAGCTATTAGCTAAAATACCCTCCATAGATGCTTTAGATTAGTACAATCAACTCAAATCCCATTGTATCACTACCTTGGAAAATATGGTTAACTCCTTAGTACAAGAGCTTCAAACTAGTGATCTACCTAAGGATACCTTAGCTCACTTCATCAATTGTAAGCAACTTGAAACTAAAACAACACAAGATTTCATCAAATGATGGAATAACTTGTCTAATAAATGTGAACATAACATGGAAGCCAATAATCTCTTTCATCTATTCAGTAATTCCCTCTCCCCTAAGTTGTAATATTGAGTCAATACTCTCTCTCTCTCTCTCTCTCTCTCTCTCTCTCTCTCTCTCTCTCTCTCTAATAACTTTGGAAGAAGCCCTCGACCAGGCTAAATGCCAAGATTTTCTCATGCATCATTTTGAACTAACCCAACCTCCCATGGGCACTCACATGCTCATTAAAAATAAAAATTGTCATGCTACCAATGATGGTGTCACCAATACTTATGACACTATTCAAAACATTCAAGCCATCACTCCCAACAACATTGTGGAACATGCTCCCAATTCAAATAACACTCCTAATCCTACATTTTCCCATCCAAACAACATTAATGTCCATAAACCATTATCCTTATCTGAGCTTTAAAAGTATCTTCATAGGCCTCTACCATGATATCTTGACCTTGCTCATCCTATGAAACCATGGTATGATCCAAATTTTTTTGTTGGTTTCATGAAAGTTGGGGACACTCTCATGAGACTTGTAGATAATTACGTAATCTATCTATGGATTTTCTTCTTGGTTCAAACTTTGATCATGAATCACTCATTTAAAAGTGATAACAAGCATATGACATGACCTTTAAATCTTAAAAAACACAAAACAAAACTAAATATTTAAACCAAGCCAATAATCACCTTGTTATATATAAATACACCCTTCCTAATCATCAATATAGCAATGACAAGACTAATCTTTCCACAAATAATGTTGAAAGTATTACAGACCTCATTAATGATGAAAATGTGGTAAATATGACTAACATGCAAAGAGTAATATTTTTTATTGGTTCTAATCCAACCCACACACACCAAACCTCCAAACATTTTATGGAATTAACGACTCTTCCCCATCTCATCTCATGGATTTGGGGAAAGAGGACCTTATATCTTTTCAAGAACCACTTCTAACATCTAAGCTAGATAATACCTCTCACACTATCTCTACCATTCCTCTAACATTTACACACATTAACAACCTTCCTCAACCTTAAAATAGTATTTCTTCAGCTCAATCATAATACATACCTAAATCAACTATCCCACCATTTTTAGACAATCAACCTATTTACCCTCAAACTAAACCAACTACATCTTACCAACACAAGTTTGACTACACTTCTAATCCTCCTTCCCAAGAGATCTTATAACATTATGCACCTCTATCTAGAAATCTTCCCATGGGTTATGATGAATGGGACACCATAGTGGAACTTTCTCATCTCCCATATCCAATACCTTTTATAGAACTAATGTGAAATTACCCCCATCATTTGAACCATTTAATGTAATTATTATTTGAAAAGAACATCCCTAACCCTCCCATAGCAAGATGTGAAGCGACGTTGTTTGGGTTTGAAGATAGTATACTACAATAATGAAAAGATATATACATAAATGTCAATGAAATAATGGACACATCTCTTTCCCTTAAGTTTCCTATCACTCCCATGATTATATATGAGATTTGCTTCACACAGATGATCCTCCACTATTTATTAGCATCTAAATTGGTGATATCCAAGTTAATCTTGCTTTAATTGATGAGGGTTCAAGTACTTACCTCACCTATATTGATTTCATGAAAAAAATTAGATATTTTGAGTGAAATATCAATTCCAAATGTAGTACATGTTATGGCTATAATAGACGGCAAATTCCTCCTTTAGGTTGCATGTGGCTTCTTATTATTGTTCCCTTATTACCATCTGCATCAAATATATGATATTTAACTTTCCAATTTCTTATAACATCTTTCTTGGTAGACCTTGGACTCATCATATGAGGTTTGTCACCTCATATGATTGTTAATGCATCAAATTACCCCATAGTGGTGTTATTTACAAGATTTAAGGATACACAAACCCTTGGAATTTTGAAAAATTACAAGACCATGGTGTATTTGAAAGTACTAACCTTGAAACCTTGCCTAGTATCCCATTTAGGGAATCTCAACATTTTAGTTATCCTATCAATTCTACCCAAGGTTATAATGGCCACCTTGAACTCATTGGGAACATACCACCTAACCTCCTCAATTTTCATGATGATGAGCCTGATAAGATCAGCTTCAAGATCAAAACTTTAGATCTATGCCCTCATCTCATCACCTAGATTTTATCATATTTGAATCCATTTTCCCGTCATCCTCATATCAAAGACATAAACTTAGTTTTAACTAAGATTAGGCATTTATTCATGTGACTTATGATGAAAATATCATACCTACCTATGCCATTGAATTGCATACGCCTGATTATGATGATGGTTATACTTTAGATTATCCATTTCTATGAGGACTTATCTAGGCTAAAGATGTTGAGATTTTTTGATATTGTACTTATTTATTTTGATTTTTCCATTCATGTTAGTGTGTTACTTATTTCATAGTGCCTAATTCTAGTATTCTTTATATTTTTCATAGGGTCTATAGAGATGGAGAGATCACATGGTACACCTCTATTTTCATCATAACCTCTTAAAAGCATACTCATGGATTATGCCATGATCAATCCTTATCATTTTTTTAGATACCAGGATCCTTCTATTTTGATTCCTTTAGAGATGTTAGCTACTAATCTTAATCCTTTTGTACATCTTGTTTCACCCTAAGCTAAGTTTAGTCTGGTTCCTACTCCTGCTCTACCTTTAGATAAGACTCATACTATATCTAATTATACTTTAACTTCAAATGGTCCTAACCTAGTATATACACTAGCCCTACCTTCCCTTGGTAATGGAATTCTTCCTCTACCATAGTCTGATCACATGCCCACCCAATGGGCAAATCAACCTTATTGTGATATTCACCAAGTTTTGGTCATTGAACCAAAGACTACCAATTATCTCAACCTTCCTTGACTTTTACTCATACCTATTCCGTAGTATATCCCCAAAGTCTACTAACAAGCATATATGTTACTTCCATATCATAGATAATCATTCTTCCAGTCATTGTCAAAAGCTTTGTCAATATATTGACACATTGTGTCATACCCTTGCCAAACCTAAAGACAAGGCTATACCTTCTCCCAAGTTGTTACCTGAGTATATCCATAAATATGGGG